>ML791923.1:12280-46124 GCA_009831015.1 Picea engelmannii
AGGAATTATGTGACGTTCCACATACCACCGGAAATGACATGAAAAGAACTATCCATCTAGGATATTTTCCCTAACAAATTCACTTTCCTTCATCTCATTATTCCATAATTAAGCATGGGTTCTCTTACTCCACAAAGCGTCTTTCCGTGGGGGATTTCACCATAAGGGGACCACTTTGGAGTTCATCCATATTTACTTCTTATCAACCATGACAAAACAATAATGAGTCATATTTACATCAAACACTATTGGGTCCATTACCCAAAACTTTGTGCTACGGGTCTTTCTTCAAGGGTTGACATCAATGACAACCAACCTTAATCAACAGCTAGGTTCAGGTGGACAAAAAGAGGAAGTGCAACAGCCAGATATCGAAACCTAGATAACCAATCACCAAGTAAGTACTAAACATATCACTGAATATTCATTTTTTCCCGATACCTCACCATCCGATGAACACCAGACAGAGGTCGAGCCATCGGGACATATGAAATAAGTATAAGAACCAGTCCTAGAACAAATACATACAGAAGGAAGCTTGGGAAACACTCTAACCTGGGGAGAACAACAAATCCCTGAGCATGTTGATGAGCTCGCCAATATATAGGCAATCGAGTATGATAGGAAGAGGAAAGATATCATGAGGAGGACCACCAAGAAAAGAAGACTCATGCTGGATAGCTCGATTCTCATTAGAAGCTTCTCACAACAAAACATGCAAAGACATATGAGCTCATCGGCACAGGGATTGCTATCACTTATGCCACATTGGCTCGAGCGAAGTGAGATGAAAAATAATTGGTCGTTGCACTGAAGGAGCTAGACCATCTGAGCTACTTGGAAAAATATTATCAAACCTCAACGTTGGCCACCGTTTTTATGAAGAGTGAGTTACAATATGCATATGCAAAGTTCACAAGTGAAAGACATATTTTCACTTTTGGTATAGCCAATTTCCAAGAAGATATCATTATGGCACTGACAACCTTCAAGGATGTGGAGAGATGGTATGAAAAAACATACCAAACAGTAGAACGAATTGACTACATCAACATAGTGTAGAAGGGATGAGACACAGAGGAGCATGGTATTCGAGTGCTAAGGGATAGAAACATCTCCTAGATCAAGAAAGAAGTCGAATATTGGGTAAGTATGGCCCAGGAACCTCAGAGAGAGATACAAAAGAAGTGCGTGAGTGAGAAAGAGGCTAGGAAAAGATCAATCGGGAGATGAAATACATTGGCCTCCTATAGTTTGGCTCACCCGAAGTCTTTGTCGACTTACATGACATAGTCAAATGACATGCATAACAAGACTCAGCATGGGAATTAGAGATCGCATAGGTGGAAAGCATGACACTGGGTCAAATACATTAGTTTATGGAACATCCAATCAAGGCTCGTGCAGTTCTGTAGTGTTTGAGTGCCAAAATCATCAAATGCAAAGAACGAGTAGTAGAAGTGAAGGGAATCCTTTCAGCCCCAATGGACCAGCACAGATTCTCGTATGCTAACACATGCAAGGACCTCTTCGTCAAATGGTCAGAATATGAGAAGAGTCATCCACTCCAGTAGAACGACGATATGATTTCCAAAGAACAAAGAGATCAAGTGCCACATGGAAATATTTTGTTTTACTTAACACAAACTTGTAGTTGCTATTTTTAGTTGTTATTCTTTATAAATAAGGGGATTGACCTTTTAAAAAGGGTCGATGGTTTTGCGAAATTACTCTCTTTTGAGAATTGTAAAGAACTATTTCTGAACAACCTTAATTGAGAAGTTTTGTTGGCACAGGGGCAGACCCAGGGTTCAATGCTTCAACAATGCACCAACAAAACCCTAACTCTCGACCCTTTCAGAAACACCTGCGAAGCAGATGAAGTCTCATGTGAGGTAAAGGCAGGGGGGGTTGTAGGACTTAGGTGTCTACAACCAATCCGGGACACGGATCTATGATTACAACACTTAGCAGAGTGCTTATTAGTTCATGAGTCTTATTCACATCGCAGATTAAACCCTTATTACAAATCAACGCAGTAACAATAAATATCAATCACTTTCAATCACTTAGCACATAGCATTACCTTAGATATAGCATTCATTTATATTTAATACCATTAAGCACTAAGAAACAACATCAGATGCATTCATAAAACATGATAACAACAACACTAAGAATATAAACAACATAATTCACATCGCACAAAGATAATCAAGACATAGGATATACGTGGTTCACCCCAGTGTGGGGCTACGTCCACCAACTTATTCTTCTTATTTATTTGACTTCAATATTCTTACTTTTAGTCGCTCCTGTGCACAAAGCCACAGAGCCAAACTCCACAAAGAACATGAGATCTGCGCATTGCACACCAGATCATCCTTCCCAAAATCAGGTCAAGGCACAGAGCCTTTGTTTTCACAAAGCAACTTACAACCTCTTGCACTAAGCCAACATTAACACTTACAACATATTGTGCACATAGCCAACCAGACTTCTTAAATCACTTAGCTACTTATTTATACATTTAAAAAAAATGCCTAATCATGGGTAAACCCATGGGCCGACATCCCTTAACCCATTACATAAACCCTAGTAAACCCTTTGTTGGGTCCACAAGCCCACAAAATAAGTGATATCCCGTGATATCAGCTCCGCTTGGGCGCTCCATCTTCGACCAGCCTGTCGAAGTCCAAAAAGTGGTCAAACATGACCAATGTTTCCTCAAAACTTGGTTAAGGGTCAAAAGGCCCCCAACACTCACTTGTGACTCGTCCCGAGTCACTTAGATCTGGGCAACGCTCCTTCAAAGGCCTCGAGCTTAGCTCGAGCTACCTCGACTTGCTGCATCTCCAGATCCTCCTGCTTAGTGAATTCCTGAATGAGTTTCTCTATAACAGGCTCTTCCAGGCATTTTTCCACTGTCGTAATCACTTGGTCTAGATGCAAGCCTTGTCCTTCAACCTCTTCAAAAATTGTGTAGGCTTCATCCTCCACCAGATGTAGTCTCTGTGTAACTTCCATGACTTTGATCTGGATGGCAGTAATATGTTGCTGGACTGTGCATTTCTCCTGTGATCTCTTCATTCGCTTGACCGCAATGAGTAGCTTCATCTGCACCTGCATGGTGGATGTCTGCCACTATGCCTCCTAGAGTTGTGCTTCCAGTTTCCTCAGCTCCATATATTATGCAATGTGTTCATAGGTTTGTGCACTTCGATCACTCAACTTCTTACATTCTAAGGTGAGGAACTTCATCCTTCCAATTGCACTCTTAGCAGCTTCCTCCCTTTGGTCATGCACTTCATGTGGAGTGCTAGGTACTGCTTGAAGCTCCAACTCTATTACCCATGCTTGAAGCTATTGAATGGCCTTAGCGAGCTTCCCCACTTGAATCACAGCTAACTCTTGTTCTTCCTGTGCCAAGCCCAGCACATAGCGAAGTGCTTTAGTCATCACTTCTTTGACCCTAGTCTGCTCTATGAGTAGTTGATATTTTTCTTTCTGTATCTTTACATTGTCCCCCTCAAACATCGCCTGAATTTCATCTTTCTCCTTCTCATAGGCCGTTACGCCACAGCTCGTAGTTTCTCTAAGAACTCCTCCTTTTCTTGCTTCAAGACTTATGTAGCTTGTTCCTTTGCTTCTTGGACTCACTTAAGTTGAGCCTCTGTTGCATCTTCTAGTATTTGTAATTGGGCAGGTTCATCCCCCAATTCTGCAATCTTCGACGAAGAAGGCGCAGTAGGTACTGCGCGGCTCGAATGGATGGCTTTTTGTATCTCCTTCGGATCCTTCTCGATTCTTTCATATAGTGTCTCCTTATTTGCTCCATATCATTGCAATATATCCTCTGAAGCATCCTCGGCGACTACGATGATTAGATCAATGTCATCCTCTATGAGTGTGGCCTTCATCTTGGGCTTATTGGTGCATGTCTTCTTTCTTGTCGAAGGTTTCTGTGGGGAAACCTTCCTTTTATTTTATGTTTCTGCCTCAGTAGGGGGGTCCTTCAGTGGTGTAGCTTCGCATTCTTCTTATGTTTCTCCATCATCCCCTCCTCCTTGTCCATTTCCTTGGTTTTCTCTTCCCCCTTCTGGTGAGCCAGATCCATCTTCTGCAGAGGTGATGCCCTCTTCATCAATTTCTATATGCTGGACTTCTACCTTTTTCTTCTTTTTCTTCGCACTGCTCTGCCCAACATGCTTGACTCGGGTGACCAAGGGGCTTCCTATGATGTCTACATTGGAGATATCTACATATTCAATTAGTACAAGTAACTTCGTCAACCATTCTTTGGTGATCTCCTCCATGTCTTCATCGGTCAAATTATAATAGGACTGTAACTCCTCCTTGCTCTCATCCCTTCACGCGGTGATATAGATAAAGTCTTGATCTGTGTGGAATTTTGCTACTGGTATGTACTAGTGTAATGTTTTTGGGGTCATGCATGGGAATGCATCAATAGCACGCTTCAGTTGCTAGTAGTAGGCATGGAACACATCGTTCAACTACCACTGCTTCGACATGTCGTTCGTATACCACAAGGTGGAGAACCTTGAGGCCAATGGCTCTGATGGCTCAACTCATGGAAATTTCACTCCTTCTGCCATCTTCCAAGTGACAAATGCAATTAATACAAGTAACGAGCTGAAATGGAATTCATACCCCTGATCATGTGCTTCGCGACAGTCTTTCTCTAGCTCGTTGACGAGGTAACTCACCCAATTCATTTGCATCTCCTCCACGCACTTCCCAGCGAGGTCTACTACAAACCCAGTGACCTGTGTCAAATGGTTCTTTATGATGATCTTGCCAACTATAAGTTGGCAAGCGAGGCGCACTGCGCCATCCTAGATAGAGGTTGCCTTGTAGCCTCTCTTTCCATTTTCTACATCGCCATAATCCTCCTTTATGTGTTGTGTCAGAGAGTGATTTGGAGTCTTCCCTGAGTAGAACTATTGATGGTCCGGTCCCTACATGCTCATTCATGTGATCAGGTGGATCAGCGTCAGATCCATAGTGATGTGCCTGTCGAGCCACAAATATCCTCCATGGTAACATGACAAGAGGATTGTAACGCAAACATCAACCTTCTGATGTCAGCCAAAGTGAGGGATCTTCATTACATTTAGTATTGTGGATTGTGCCAGCTCCTTAATCCACGGCTAAAAGACTATGCGCGGCTTCTTCCTAGTCGTCTTCATCAAATACCTATGGGGTGCGAGCATGGTGTAGTTCTTTCTGTCACCGAGATTAAAGTTGATGTTCTTCAGAGCTGGGATCTATCCCAACTGGGGTCCAACTACACATATCCCCTTTGGGATGTACGCAGTGATCAACGTATACTCAAAATCACGTGGGATTATGTCGCGATTAACTGTGCCAGCCAAAGACAATATGTAATCTGGCAAGACCGACAGGATCTGCTTCGTGTTAGCCAGATCATCACGATGCTTACTTCTCTTCTCAATCATGGGGTTAGCATAGCTAGAATGACATCTAGTCTAAGGGGATTCTTGCAGTCCCCCAGTCGATTACACCTGTATTCCTACAGAAAATTGTCTATCAACCATTATCTCCGTAAGGATCTCCCCAACAGATATCTCTAACACGCTAGGTTCGCCCGACATCCATACTTGTAGAAAATTAGATTGGGTAGGAAAATGGATAAGTGAGGTAATCCAATGGATGGTGAGGTCTTATAAATTACAGCGTGATATACAATCGATTCTCTGGTAGCTTGGGTAATCACGGGTGGAAAAAAGTGGTCCCGGTGCAGCATCTGAAAGGTTAAATAAGAAAGAATCGTAACGGATTCCTCCAACAGGAAGGAATGTGGCCATCAATGTCAATCCGTCTATTATGGCACAGTCACAATGGTCCATTTTCTCATAACCGTGTTTTCTAGCCGTTCTAGGGCATCATTCTAATGGTCGGGGTGCCTCCAATGATCATATAGCTTCACCATGGAGAAGTCCCATTCTGCGTGGATCTACTATTCCGATGAGGTTCAAGTTCTACAGATATGCCTCTTGCGAAGTCTTCCTTCTGTTCTCTGTAGCTTCTTGTAGTTTTTCTATCTTATCTTTCTTCTTATTGAGCTTCCTAGCCTTCTTTCCTGTGATTTGAGCTTTTCTAACAATTTTTGGAATCCTCTTCCCATTTGTATTCTTATTCTCTCCTAGTGAAAGGATTCACATTGTTGATGTGATCTTATAGATTCTGAGGTTAATGTCCCTTCTCTTATTATTTCCAGGGTGGATATACTTATTTCCTGCACGGACAGGTTCTTCAAGCCTTCCTGTGCTCTTTCAACTTCGACAGCTAATTCTCTTGCCCTCTGTTGCTTCGACTTATCCTCTTGTTCTATTAGTCGCTCTATTTTTTTGGTTATGAAGTCCCTTAGTTATTTATTTTTATGTTTTGTAGCTTCCTCCTCTTCTTTCCTTCTGATATGATCCTTCTCAATCCAAGTCTTTCCTAATAAAAGTGGAAAAGGGGTGTTGTTCTCAACAAATTTAATGACTTCAAATTCTTCTTCAGTCGATGTTTCATGAGAAATCATAGGTATATTAGTAATTCTTCCACATAGGGTTATCATCTTTCCTTTAAAAACGCATATCCTCCCTATTGAAGTTATCATAGCAGGCCTTCCCAAAATTTCCCAAGTACTTTCTAGCATAATATTCACGTGTGTTTCTTCATCCAATACACAATCTATGTCGAAGTCTTCTATTCTTGTAACTATGCGTTGTTTTTTCTTTCAAGATCTATGGTAAACTGATGTCTCTGTGATCATCCATTACTTCTTTTAACTATATTATCATAGTCTCAAACTCTTTCTCTTTATGATTCCCCAACATGCTCTTAGCCTCTTGACTTTCTTCAATGTTTTATTGTCTCGTGTTCATCTTTTCAACTTTAGCAAACATTTTTGGACAATCCTCAACCTTATGACTAATAAATTTACAATAAAGACAAATAGGACCTGTACCAGGGCATTCCTTAGAAAGATGTCATGTTCTTATGCAATTAGAACACAGTGTCAATCATCTCTTCCTTTTAAACGAGCCTCGACCTTTTTTGTACTACGTACTGGGATCACAATGTTGGACCTACAATCTACAAAAATTCTTTCTAGGTTTCTGCATCCACTTATTAGTCCAAAAATTATTTCAATGCATAGGAATAACATATCTTTCTCTATTTATATCAATTATTTCTTCTAACTGGGCCCTACCATTCAGACTAGGACAGAATCTATCAAACATACCTAGATTCATGCTTTCGAAGCAAAAATTTTCACTTATCTTACCCTTACCAGAGCACAAAGATTTAAGATCTTACCTCTTTTCTTCGGATCAAGTTTCTTTCTTAGTGTCGCGCTTCGCAAGTCAATTAGAATAATGTGCACTACATCAACAGATCTACGCACAAGACTTTCTCTTTTCTTTAGTTCCCAGCAATCACAATTTCAGGCCCTGACAATGGAACCATTTGTTGGCACAGGGGCAGACCCAGGGTTCAACGCTTCAACAATGCACCAACAAAACCCTAACTACCGGCCCTTTCGTCAACACCTGCGAAGCAAATGAAGTCTCACATGAGGTAGAGGAAGGGGGGTTGTAGGACTCAGGTGTCTAAAACCAATATGGGACACATATCTATGATTACAACACTTAGCATAGCGCTTAGACAACAAAATGCATTAGTTCATGAGTCTTATTCACATCGCAGATTAAACCCTTATTACAGTTCAACATAGTAACAATAAAGATCAAGCACTTTCAATCACTTAGCACGTAGCATTAGCTTAGATACAGCATTCATTTATATTTAATACCATTAAGCACTAAGAAACAACATCATATGCATTCATCATACATGATAACAATAGCACTAAGCATATAAAAAACATAATTCACATCGCACAAAGCTCATCAAGACATAGGATATACGTGGTTCACCCCAATGTGGGGATACATCCACCAAATTCTTCTTCTTCTTTATTTGTCTTCAATCTTCTTACATTCAGTCGCTCCTGTGCACAAAGCCACATAGCCAAACTTTGCATAGGACAAGAGATATGCGCACCAGATCCTCCTTCCCAAAATCAGGTCAAGGCATAGAGCCTTTGTTTGCACAAATCAACTTACAACCTCTTGCACTAAGCCAACATTAACACTTACAACATATTGTGCACATAGCCAACCAAACTTCTTACATCGCTTAGCTACTTATTTATACATTTACAAATAGGCGTAATCATGGGTAAACCCATGGGATGACATCCCTTAACCCATTACATAAACCCTATTAAACCCTTTGTTGGGTCCACAAGCCTGCAAAATAAGTGAGATCCCGTGATATCTACTCCGCCTGGGCGCTCCATCTTCGACCAGCCTGTCGAAGTCCAAAAAGTGGTCAAACACAACCAATGTTTCCTCAAAACTTGGTCAAGTGCCAACAAGTTCTGTTTAGAATCAGAGACAAAATTTTGTTTTTCATCAAAGACATTATGTGATTGGATTGAGAAGGAATTACTTCCAAATTTTATCTCAGTAATTGATGTTGTAATGAGTAAGAGTTTTTGAATCTATTGATAAGATATATGTTTCAATATTTTAGCAGTTCATTTGTTCTTAAGGATGAAAATCAAATCGTTGTGTTAATGTGTGATTGATGGTAGAGCTAAGGAAACTATTTTTATTGCAATCATCTTATTGCATGCATATTTTCTTTCAATAATCATATCTCAGTCACTATTGAAATACCAACAAGTTAATGTATTATTACTAGACTTGTAATAGGTGTGAATATCTTTGTCTATATGCTTGAGCACGAGGGTTATACCAGGATCAACCTTCTTTAGTATTTAAGAATCCCCTCTTTTAGTTGGTTTATACCAACGCACCTCATTTTATCAGACTCATCTAATAAAAGAAAAGACAAAAATAGAATGTTTAATCTGAAGGAGGAACTTTCACAGAAACTCATCATGTCAATCACTAAGTAATCCCATAGATAAATTAGATAGATTGAAATATCTGGAGAACCATTCCACCATCAAACGCTGCAGAGTCTAATTGGGCCTCTAAGGAAAGTTTGGTTCCCACTATTGAGTTAAAGGGATCTTGGACCCCTCAACAGAATTAGCGCTAGAAGGAGGGTTATGAATGAATGGGTAACAATATTTTTGATTTAATATTTCGCATAGCCTATAGATTTAAAACAGCCCACATGCATGGCTAGTCATTCTCAAGAAAACCCACATATAAAGAGTACTCCTTAAATGAGTAACATATCCCAACACAAGGAAAAAAACCTATTCCCTGAAATACCTTATGTTGTTCCCCACGAGGAGTTGAACCAATTCAGAAGAATCACAAGATATTACGCTCGACAAATTGGATCGTTACCCTTAGCCACGTTACTTCCTCATAGAAAACAAGTAAGCATACCAATGGTCGATACCCCCGACCAGGATTTTATTCACACAATAGAATACCTGATATATTTTTCCTTCATTGAGATCAAACAACCCCTTAATCTGATCCCTAAAAAACCAGTTGGTAACTACTCTGAGCCAAACAAATTCGAATCTGACGAGGAAGGGTTTAAATCGGATCACTCAGTTTCAGAATCAGACAATGTGGAGGATAAAAATTATAATAATGAAGAAAGGCACAATCCACTTCCAAATAATCAACCTTGGTTGACCAGAGATGCTCTAGCAATCCCAGGCCAAGTACATAACCTCCCTCAACATCTAGAAAATTTACTTCCCAAATTCAACCCGGAAACCTATGGATTGCCTAAAGACCATATTAAAAAGTTCATACTAGCTATAATACTGATGAACATACAACATGAGGAAGTAGTGTGTAGGATTTTTCCCTATATCTTTGAGAATTCAGCCTCGACTTGGTATTTTAACTTTCCTGTGGGGTCCATAACTAGTTGGACGAAGTTTCAAAAATATTTCTTAGACAAATTTGCAAAAGAAACCACCACATGATATTTAATGGATGAACTCTTCACTACCACCATGAGTTCAAAAGAGAAGTTTAAAGACTTCAATCAACGGTTTAACACTATCTTGAACAAATTTCAACCCGAAGCTAAACCTACGCAGAAGTTGCAAATTGAGGTATATGTTAACGCTCTCCTTGCTTCCATTTCCATGTTTGTGAAAAGGGCTTCCAAACATACCCTAGCTAAAAATTTTGAGGAATCCAAAACGATTGAATTCCAAATGAAGGGATGAAAAGAGGGCCAAGTCTCACTAGTTAAGAAGGAAGTTCAACCTCCACCTAGGAGAGGACTTTTGTTGACTAGACCCCCGGGAAAAAAAACAGAACAAGGTCCTGAAAAGGGAAGTTTGGACATAGAAGACCTACAACGGATGATAAAGAAACTGTCAAATGAAATCATAGACATGAAAAGAAGTGTTGAGGAAGGAAACCAAGGTCAAAGGCCCTATAAACCCTTTTTTAAGAGAAATCCACCTTTCAAAGCGATTGAACCTCCCCCAACCAACTTAAACATCGACCTCGGTAATGTAGCATCTGACTATTTTTATACATATAATCAAGAGAAACATTCTGAAAGAGATTGTCCCCAATGGGTGCACGCTATGAATTTAATGGCCAATCAGTTCCTAGACAAAGTTTCTCTTACTGAACAATCAAGTGGCTTAGCGATGAACATCATTGATCAAGAAGAAGATGAGCCACTGGAAGAAACAACCATGTTTTTATGGGATCATGACTTGTCGATGCCTCTTGATGATGTACTTGAAGTCTAGGAACCATCTGTTGAGGTTTGGGCAGTGCAAACACAAAGTAAGGGTCAATCGGTCTCAAGTGACCTTATCATTGTCCAATATTTGAGGGGAAAACAAAAAACCTATCACTCGAAAGCACCTTTTGTCTCCCAAAGAAATTCTGTAAACATACATACATAGGAGTCACCCAATATAGGCTACAACATAGTAGAAGACAAAGAATTTGAAGGCTAATGTGTCGGTCATGGACAAGTGTAGAATTCCCCAACAAAAGGAATTTATGTTATAGACCTTAAAGTCAATAGAAGCCCCTATAACAAGCACTAACCTAGGTGAGGTCCCATCTCCCAGAGATCCAAAGAACAAACCAAATATGAATGCTTGTTCTATAGACAAAAGAGGAAAGTTATTTGTCCCACCTTTCCTTTTAACATTTGAATTCTTCAACAAAAACCTCCATAATTGTTTACTCGATTCAAGGGCATCCTCCAATGTCATGCCATTATCAATCTGCAAGAAATTGAACACAGTTCTGATCAAAAGTGATAAACACATTATACAACTAGACAGAACTCAGTTAAATGTTATTGGGGAACTTAAGGATGTCATGATCAAAATGGCTACACACACGAAATTTGTTCAAGTAATTGACATCATTTTAGTAGATATACCAGAATCTTATGGACTGCTACTTAGTTGAGATTGGTCTGAGAAATTGAATGGATACTTTAGCATGGACTAGGCTCAAGTCTAGTTTCCACTAAATGGGCATACCAACATGATTAGGATCGATAGGGAAAGTGTTATAACCCTAAATTTCACCACACATGCTTACCTGGCATCAGGCCAACTCATATCCCTTCCTTGTCAAAACTATGCTGAACAAACTCTTTGAAAATCCTCTTAAGTCAAGCCCACGCGCCCTAACCCATTACTGCACATGTGTGCATGCTGGCAGGCCCACTACAACCCATGTGTACCTAACAAATCACAAAAAGAGGAAGGTTGTTGAGGGAACAAAAAGATATGGGTCAGTTAACTGAAACTCCCGACCATGCATGGTCGAGGGGTCATCCAAAACCCTAGCTCCTTCTAGCCTATAAAATAAGGGGTAGGGGTACCATTTGGAGGAGGAAAAACATAGCGAAGAAACTCTTCCCATTTTTCGAATCCATTGTCCCAACCCTTTATCCTTTCCTCAAGCCAAAGGAGAATTAACGCAAAGCAGTTGGAGGACAGAAGAGGAGGAGCCCAGGATCGGGATCAAGGAGCGGTGGCTAGTCTCGACTTTGATTGTAAGTTGATTCATTTTTTTCAAATAATAAAAGAATACTTTTCCCGTCCCAATGCATGAGTTATCTATGATTTGTTTAATTTATGCTTAATTTCTAACCCTCAAGTAGAGAAGTAGCATGCATGCATAGTTGTTTGTCTTGATTGCAGGTTATCTTTGGAAGGAGCAGCGCAAGCAAGCGGGAAAAAGTGCAGTGGAGGATCTACACCAAATGTCAGTAACAAGGTTAGTAGTTCCTTTCCATGCATGTATTGTAAAAGAGGGGTTTAAGTTTCGGGGTTGTAGGTTAAAAAGTAATTTCTTTACGGTCAAAATCTGCATGCAAATTTTACCCTAGTTTGCTAGTCCGTAGGGTATTTTTCCTAACAACAAAGTTGGCGACCATACTGGGGAAGATACTCTTTAGGGTTTCCGGATTTAGTTGAGTTTTTGGGTAGTTTAAAAGATTAGATTTTTCTATTTCTTTGTCTGTCTGTTTTCTGTTAGGTCTGAGCTAGTAGGGAGCCTAGTTCTTTATACCAGTTTTCCCTGACTGTTGCTTGATGGTAATTGTCAAGACACACAGAGGTACATGCGGCCTGCACATGTGTGCCCACGCCCTATCCTCTTACAGCCCGTGTGTGAACGCTAGTTGTAGGGATAACAGTAGCGTGTAGGAGTCCATAGAAGTTTAGAGGAAATCCACCTCTTCCCTGTCAGAATTATACATTCTCAGGGGGTTTTCTGGAATCCTGTCTCGGTCTTGCTGGTTTCACAGTCCTGTATCAGATTGTCTTTTCGCCTTATTATTCCTTGCATTATTTTTTCTTTTCTGTTGGAAGAAGAATCCAAGCCTTCAAGGGACCTTGGTTGTCAATACCAGAGGCCTCTTCTGGGTCTGGGCTGCCTGTTTTTATTTTTGTCTTAAGAGTTATACATACACGCGGCCTATACAAGGTTAGACCGCATGTACAGGCGTCTTGTTTCAGCTCAGCAGCGTGTTCACATGCGTGTTGTTTTAGTGACAGTAGCGTGCTTGACAGGCTACTTTTTGTTTAGGGTGGGGTAGTCATCCCCTCCTTTGATAAGAATTATTCCTCTCAGGTATTTGAGTCTAGGGTTGAATAGTCAGTAGGTTAGGTCATCTTACCCTTAGCCTGCTTTTTCTCAGTTGATAGTTGAACAAAAAAAATATATATATATATACTTTTCTTTATGGTTTTTAGGCAAGCTTAAGAGTCTCTGTTTTCTTTATTTGTGTGTCTTTGCTCTGATTCTTTGCGATCTACGCTTTAAGCCAGGATTTGTCTTTCTTGGTTTTGTGCTTGTCGGTATTTTTCCTTGGTTGCTTTATTTAGCACTGAAATAAAAAAAAATCCCTTTTCATTTTCTTCTTTGTTTGAAGAGTGTGTTTCTGCATCATTAGCTAGGGAGAAGTATTTATTTCGTAAGTTTTTGCAGTTCATTTAGAGCATAAGTAGCTCGTATTCGAGTGAAATTTCTTTATTTTTGCTGCATAAATTCTTAGAAAAATTGAAAAGAAAAAGAAATCTTTCTTTGTGAAAAGTTGTTGAAAATTTTGCATTTAGTAAAAGTCTTTTGTTTCCAGTTTCTTTTTTCATTCATTTTTGCTTTCATCTTTACACACCATCAATTGCACCTTCATACCCTTTGACGTAAGAAACAGCCTTAAAAGCAACGATAATTTAAAAACTATTATACTTTTTGTTTGTAGGGTTCACAAACTAGTTCAGGACTAGGGCCTTGGATTAGGTTGGAGAGGAAACTCTCCAAGGCCATTCAAAACCAAACATTAGAGTCTGTGATAGGGAGTGTAGAAGTCCAATTTCATGGGAGTTATCTAGGACCCCCCTTTAACATAGGGGATAAACACGAGGTTGCGTGTGGAAAGGTAGCGAAGATAACCCCTCCAAAGCCGGACCAAGCATAGTGGAGAACACATATCGAGGGCTTGTTTTGGGATTCCGTCGTTTGCATTTGCCATGAGGCTTCGTGGGTCTCGAATCCGTTCGAGGTCCTCAGTTGTATTTCATACCATTTTCTCTCGATACCCTCGACAGGTTTCTGGCTTGATACCCTGCTCATTGTGGTCTACCCAACTTTCGACTGTACCCGCCTGGTGACTGTTCGCGTGCTGGCAACCTAGTTGCCAATATTTTTAGGGACATACATAGGTGACTGCGGGGGTATACCACGGTACCTAGGATAGACATCAGGCCATGCTTTTCAGAGTATACCCGGAGGGTGCTTCCGTGTTCAAGTTGCACTTGCACCGGTAAGTTGCTCTAGTGTTGGTTGTTGTAACTGTTCTTCCAACTAGTTTAGAGTTTGCTTGTCTTATCTCTTAGGGGCTTATTTTTTAGTGTGTGTTACTGTTTGAACGTGTAGAATACCTTAGCGTGTCTTGGATCTTCTCACACAGTGGAGGATCCCGAGCTCCGCCGGTCACTAAGGCTTCTGGGCCAGCCGCCGGTTACACTGGAGCCACCCCCACCACCATTGAGGCGGAAGCTAGACCAATAAGGGTCTTTCGAAGCAACCGGGTTACAAACCATTGTGCCCGAACAACTCCTAGAGGAATCAACTGCCAACCTTGGCTCGGTTGAAACCCCAACCACTGATACTTGGCCACCGGTTATTGTACCAATCCTATTTTACGAAATCATGTCAGTGCCTCACACAGTTATGGAAACAAACGTTGTTACTTCCTCTGGGAATTCTTCCATTCCCACCACAGTTGCTATCACAGGAGAAGAATCTCCTAACTTGTTGTCGTCGGTTCAAGCCACCATGGTCTTGACCACAACTATGTCGCACAGTGGACCGATCCCATCTATCGCGGCGGCCACAACTCCCTTCACACCTAGTGCGACAGGCCCTCCGTTCTCAAACAGTATGCCTAGTTCGGGCACAAGTCCTGCACTCACTCACTCCACTTTACAGACTTTGATTCTGGGGGCAGGGAGTTCTAACGCTCCTCTGCAAGGTCAACTTGGGGGCACTTCTGTCCCTTTTAATGCTTTTACTTACACTGGAGGTCATATCTCTCCTTCGTCCCCTTCGCTTGGTGGTCTGCATCAGCAGTCCGCCGGGCAGCCTGCACACACTAGTTTATTTGGAGTCAGGAGTCAAGGAACACCTGTGCACACTATGTCGGTAGGTTTGTCACCATTTGTTTGGAACGGGACGTTTGGTAACAACACTTTCGCATCCACTGCTTTCCCGTCTGGGGGCACTCCCATTTTTGGACAGTCTACTCTAGTGCAGGGTACTATTCATGCGCCGAGGGCACATACAACAGGACCTTGGAACTCAGGACAAGGATCCATTCCCTCCTCTGGAATGTCATTCTGGGGTAATTCTTTCCACAGTCAATGGAACCCTGAACAGACTACTATGCCTCTTCCATCAGGACCGGCATGGGGTAATCCTTCCCAAAGTCCTTCAAACACGATGAACGCCCAACATCTTATGTCCTTTATGGGAACTCAGTCGATGATGTCTCCACAGATGAAAAATATTTATGTTGGTCAGGACCATGGTTTCTACTAGAATCCGGGCCAGCAGCCAAACTTTTCCTAGAAACCTGGTGCCAGTCAAACTCCATGACCCTTTTTCCTAGGTTATCAGCAGCAACCCAAACTACCATTCAATGCGACGTTACACTTGCCATATTTGACAAGGTTGTTAAATGATCCTATTTGTCACGATCCACATTGGCCTCCTATGCCAACAAAGTTTCCTTCGGACATTCCAAAGTTCGAGGCCAAGCCTAATGAAGATCCAGGTGATCATGTGACTACCTTCCATCTTTGGTGTTCATCTAACTCATTGAAACATGACTCCATTCAGTTGCGATTGTTTCAACACACTCTTATCGGGAGTGCCGTGAAATGGTACATCGAGCTCGATCGCTCAAGATACTCTTCTTTTGGCAAACTGGCGATGGCCTTCCTTAACCATTTCCAGTTACCTATGAGATACGACGTTGGTACAGAGATGCTTGCCAATTTTGAACCGACAACAGCGGACCATATCTCTGATCATATCCAAGAGTGGAGACGTCGGAAGAGTCTAATCAAAGTACCAGTCCCACCAGCATTCTTGCTTGAGTGGTTCCTTAAGTCTCTGGTCCCACAATTATCCAAAGACTTCAGGAGTTCTCTCCGAAGAAGATGCCATCATGAGGGCTCAACAGTTTGAGCTCATATATTCTCAGTCTGGTTTATTATACAACATCCTACCAGATGCACCACGATCGATACTGGATAAAACTAGACAGAGAGTTGGACCACATGCCGATGGTATTGTTGGTTCAGCACAAACCAAGCTCGCTGAGCAATTGACAAAGCGATTGAAACAATTATCTATCCAACACTCAGCGGCCAGCCAGACTACTTCTTTGGCTGCTCCTCCTACCCAAACGTCAGAAGTACACTCCATGCAGTCGACTAACCCAAAGGCCACCCAGCATCCTGAAGAGAAGAAAAAACAATGAAAGAAGGGTAAGGGGGAGAAAAAACCCACTGATAGTGTTGGCGAGGGCACCACGGAAAAACGGAAGGTGAGGTATCTTTGCAACTTGTGTGCGGAAGACCACCCGACCCATCTTTGTCCTCAACTTGCAGAGGCCCAAAAGTTTGTCACACAGCAACAGCAAGCCATGTTGACTAATCCCTTTCATCAGGGGAAAAATTTAACTCAAGCCTCTACAAGTGCAGAAGGGGGCAGTCAAGAAACCTGCCCTCCTCTAAACAATCCCTCATCTGCGAACGTATATATGGTTAGGGGTGATGCTTTCATAATGACTAGAGCGCACGACTATAGTAAACCAAGCACCTCTAAGAAGGGTAAAGAATTTGAACTCCCATCTCTTCCTCTATAGATCGAGAAGACGTTGGGAGAAACAATGACACGCATTCCAAAGGGTGCATTTAAGAAAGCTTCGCACAACCCAAACGCAAGGGCTGCCCAGAATTACTCTGTGGTGGAGGATTTATCACAAACCCCTTGTGTGATGTCTGCTTTGGAAGTCCTTCAAAGCTGCCCTGCTCAGAGGAAAGCCTTGTTAACTGCTTTAGGCTCTACTGAGACTTGTAACCCGGGTACCATCATGTTAGATACAACCGACTTAAAACCTCGTCTTCCTTACCATGTAGCGTTTCAGATAGTAGTGGCTCATCCCACGAAAAATTTTACACGAAATATCTTCCGCACTGTGGTCGACGAGGGTGCCTCGACATGCAATATGTCGTTAGCATGTTGGAAGGCCATTGGCCAGCCTGCTTTATCTCTGTCACCTACTCTCCTCACTGCGTTCGACGGTCGTTCTTTCCGACCACATGGCATCGTCCCTTCTTTCCCTGTGCAGTTAGGAGGGAAGACTTTGTGCGTCGAAGTAGAGGTATTCGATGTTCCCCTCAACTATAACCTCTTGTTAGGTCGGAGTTGGACTTATGCTATGCAAGTTTTGGTTGCTACAGTTTTTCGATTCTTGTTGTTTCCACACGAGGGTCGGATAGTGACTATCGATCAATTGTCTTTCTCTAGACCTGACCCAGCTTTGGGGGCATCCACGGTTCCCATGATTGATAATCCTCAACCAGGTGTCGTTAACATAGGAGTTGGTTTGTTCCCATCCTTGATGGGTACCTTTGATTACCCACCTCCTCATGACGATGTCAAGTTTATATCTAATCACCATAAGGTTGAGATTTTTCAAGTTTCGTCGTTCCGCATGACTTACTTTGAGGATCCTTGGACTCTTCCTTCCCCATTAGCCACGATGGATGAGACAAGGCACCCCGGCATGTCCATGCCCTTTTCAGCCGCTGAAGTAGTGTACTCTTTAGTCCAGCAAGCTTCAGCTAACCCTGATCTGACTCCCGCACAAGAGTTAGATCCACCTCTAGAGTCTATCTGGGCTCATGGTTCTCTCGCCAACATCGATTCGTTAGACTTAGTCTTGCCTTATGAAGAAGCAGTAATCGAAGCAATAACTAGTCTGGACAAACCTTGGGACGATCTTCATCACAGATCATATTTCCTCCCAGAGTTAAGCTGAATCGAGGTAGGAGAATTCACTATCACCATGACGGGAGATCAACCATGTCCTATTAATCTCTTAGCTACATAGGAAATTTATGCTGAGGGGAATATGGTGACTATCGTTGCTCCTATACCTATCAACATCTCCCGAAACCCTGGCGTCGTGGAGAATGTCTTCGTCGGAGCGGATTGCTCCCCCGAAGAGATTCAAATTTACACGGATCTTTTCAAAGAATTTCGCGACGTTTTCGCTTGGTCTTATGAGGAAATGCCAGGTATCGATCCAAAAATAGTTGAACATGAAATCACGACGTATCCCGATGCCAAGCCTGTTTGACAAAAACTTCGTCCAGTCAATCCTAAGAAAGCAGTAGCCATCAAGATTGAGGTTGAGAAATTGCTCAAGGCAGGTTTCATTTATCCTATTAATTTGACTCAATGGGTGTCAAACCACGTGTCGGTCAATAAAAAACAAGGCACGATTCGTGTATGTATCGATTTCTGTGATTTGAACAAGGCATGTCCAAAAGATAATTTTCCAACACCATTCATCGACCAGATCATTGATGAATGTGCCAGTTGTGAAGCCTTTTTTTTCATGGATGGTTTTTTCCGGATATAATCAAATCCAAATCAAACCTGAAGACCAACACAAAACGGCATTCATTTGTCCGTGGGGTACATTTGCCTATCGTAAGATGCCGTTTGGCCTTAAAAATGTTGGAGCCACATTCCAATGGGCCATGTCTTTTGTGTTTCATGACCTCAAACATATAGTCGAGGCCTATCTAGATGATTTGGCATCACGCTCTCGCAAGCGAAAGGATCATCCTATGCACCTCAGACTAATCTTCGAACGTTGTCGCTACTTCAGGATTCACTTGAATCCCAACAAGTGCAGCTTCTGCGTAATGTCAGGACGTTTGTTAGGTTTCATCGTATCAACAACAGGGATCATGGTCGATCCTCTTAAGGTGGAGGCAATAATCCAGTTGCCCCCCCCACGCACAATCTTACAACTTCAAAGTCTTCAAGGCAAGGCGAACTTCTTACGATGCTTCATCGCCAACTATGCTGAAATCACCAAGGGATTTATGCATTTACTGAAGAAAGATGTTCCCTTTTTCTGGGATGAAGCCGCTCAATGCTCTTTCGACGCATTAAAACACGCTCTCACAACCGCACCTCTGCTACGGCCACCTAATTATAACAAATATTTCTTCTTATATCTTGCTGTCGTAGAGTCAACTATAGGCATGGTTTTATTTCAGAAAGATTATTCATTTTCAGAATACGTGATCTATTACCTAAGTTGAGGCCTCGTAGGACCAGAACTTAATTATTCCCATCTTGAAAAAATGCATTGGCAGCAGTTCATGCTGTTCAACGGTTTTGTCACTATGTTATGTTTTGAAAGACCATCGTCATCGCTGTCGTGAATCCATTCCAGTACATGTTGACATGACGGGTTATAGGAAGAAAAATCAGTAGATGGATGGTCATCCTCCAAGAATTTGACTTAGAATTCGTCTCAGCAAATTCCAAGAAGTCATTGATCTTCGCAGAACTTATTTTGGAACTTCCGGTTGAGTCAGGTGACGTTGTGCCTAAGGAATCGCCTATCCAGGGGGATATGTTTTTGATTGAATCTTCAGACCCCTGGTACGGAGATATACTTATTTATCTCTAGACTTTGAAGTACCCCACCTCTACTTCTTGTGACAAGCATCGGCGGATATGCCATCAGGCTAAGAATTATCTCATACTCGATGATACATTGTATCGGAGAGGTGTAGACAGCATCTTGCGTCGATGTCTCACTCATGAGGAGGCCGTCATAGTGCTCAATGATTGTCATACTGGAGCTTGTGGTGGTCATTTATCTGGGTTGGTAATAGCCCAAAAGATTCTACGAGTAGGTTACTTCTGGCTGACACTTATCAAAGATTGTATCGAATCGGTCAAGAAGTGCCATCCGTGCCAAGTCTTCTCACAAAGATGAGGGTACATCCAGCTCCTATGTTTCCTGTCATCACAGTTGGTCCCTTCACTAAGTGGGGGATTGATTACACTACATGCAATCCCCTGTCAGCAAGGGTGCACCGCTATATCATCATAGTTGTCGACTACTTCACTAAGTGGGTCGAAGCTATGTCAACATTTAAAGATGATGGAGAGATTACATATCTCTTCTTATTCAACCAGATCATAGCACGGTTCGGTGTCCCGAGAGAGATTGTCACTGACCATGGAAATCACTTTCAGAACAAAATGATGTCTGAATTAACATCAAAGCTTGGGTTACGGCAGGAACATTCATCACCTTACTACCCCCAAGCCAATGGGTAGGTGGAAGTTGTAAACAAAACTCTTAAGACGATTCTACAGCGAACTATCAACTCAGCCAAGTCAAACTGGAATTTGATGTTATACTCGGCATTATGGGCTTACCGAACATCAATTAAGACTACAACCGGTTTCTCACCTTTCCAACTCATTTACGGGCTGGAGGTAGTCTTGCCCATCGAATGTCAAATCACATCTCTGAAATTGGTAGTATAGTTATTGCCAGACACTTACCCACTTGAAGAACGGTTAGTACACCTTGAGCAGCTTGATGAGCAGTGTCACGATGTAGCCCTAGCCAATGAGGCTCATAAACATAAGGTCAAGTGTCAATATGATAGGTCCGTTTGTCCTTGGATTTTTTCTGAGGGAGACCTTGTCCTGGTCTATGACCAAGATAAGGACCCCCTAGGGGCAGGAAAGTTTAAACCCATGTGGTTCGGACCCTTCATTGTCAAAGAGGTTTTAAAAAAGATCGATTTTGAAGGGAATGCTTTGGCGGAGCCTAGAAATGGGCTCTACCTCAAGAAGTATTACTCATAGAAAGGTCACTGTGGGTAACTTTTTGTAACATATGTATAGTCTTTGTACTATTGCTTTTTTTATGTTTCTTTTAAAAAAGTGTTATGGACATGTCATTGATGTTATCTTTCATCAATATGGCAGATGTCAACTGAGTCTGAGGTGTTCATTGGGTATGCGGACGGTGCTAGTCGACACACGCGGAGGCTTGCCTCCGCAACTTGGGTAATTTTTACACCACAGGGTCAGTTGTTATCTTCCAGAGGTATATGCTTAGGTGACACCACGAATAATGTCGTCGAGTATAGTGCAGTTATTGAGTTGCTTCATGACGCCTTGTCATTAGGTATCTCTCACCTCCAGGTCTATCTCGACGCTCAACTGGTTGTGTCGTAGCTAAACAGAATATACCGGGTTCATGATCCAACTTTACACCGATGATTCCTTAGGGTACATCTCTTAGAACACAACTTTGATTATATTACATATGTTCATGTTCCTAGGAGTTTAAACCAAATCACAGATACTCTAGCTAATCACATTTTAGATTGGCATCTTTCCCACATATAGAAAAGATCATGGACATAAAAATGTAAACACATTTTTGCACACATAATCCATAAGACACTAAAAAGACAAAAACCATATATAAACATCATAAAATCCTCAGAGTACATAGATGGACGCAAGCACCTCAAAAATGGGAATAGTAACGAGTCACCGGGCTTATGCCCTCAAAAAATATATACAAGTAGGTGCTTATGGCACATAAAAAGTCTCAAGTCTGTTCAGGGCCTATGGGCCCTGTTATAATCATCTACTGCACGGGCTAAATGCCTAAACAAATGGACCCATGTCCGAGGTGCCCCCACAACATGAGGCTGCATGGATGGCGGCAGGTCCTCTATCTCTTCCATTGGGACTGTGCGAGTGAGCGCAGTAAAGTTCCACTCAATTCACCTAAGGACCCTCTCGGCCTCTCCTGCTGGGAGGTTCCCTGCTACTGTTGCTCCCCCAGTGGCGGCAGCCGCGGCTTCCGGCCGTGGGTGACGCTTGTTCCGTGCATAGTCGGCAAGTCGCACGGGTCCCACATCTGCATGCAATAAACGTTCACCCATCAAATACTCTAGCATACAAAAAATTATATATATAACAAAACAAAAAAAGATATAAAAATTACATATGCAAATAAAACAAAAAAAAACTACAAAAGTGGAGACTTACCCATCTCCCCTCGCTTCTCACCAAGAGGCACGGGTATCTCTAGATCTCTATAGAAGTCTATCCCTACATATGGGTAGTCCTTGATAGTAGGGATCTGTCGTGACAGCCAAGCAAAAAATTCATCGTCGAAGGCCTCAACGGTCCTTCCACCACCCTGTCGCGGCAGTAACACTGCCCATCTGCACACTGCGGGGAAAGAAGCCAGATGTCCTCGTACTACAACCCAAGGACTGAAGCACAGAACTCTCTCAAAAAAGAACGAAAACAAGATAGTCTCGAACCCGAAGTTCCTCTGCGTCTGTTGTTAGCAATCTGTCAATTGCCTCTTCATACACTCCAGCAGTGTGGTACTCCAATCAAAAATTTGTGCATTCATGCACTGGATAGCACAGTTCATATGTGCGCGCGAAGCTTGATGCACGGTTGTTGAGTCGGTAATCTGCCCAATAAGCAACAGGATAGTTTGTAGTGCCAAGTTGGTAATATTGCTAATAGGTACCTGGGAACCTCTACGATCGGTCCCAGCCTCACAGTACTCAGCTACCAACTCCGAGATCTTGCTCGGCCCCACAGGAAAAGTCTAGAAGTTGACTGGTTCCCCTCTCCTTGAGAGGCCAGTCAAAAAGTAAATGTCCTCGGTAGTGGGCACCAAGGATTGCCCCTCTAGCATAAAGGCCTCTACATCAGGATGTCAGTAATCAATCAAGGCGTTCAGTAGCCTTAGTTGTGCCCGCATAAACGGACATAAAAAGAATTTGAGTAAACCGCATTGCATTAACATGGACACAACATTCGAATCTGCAACAACCAACTCACTGATTGCCTCATGCTCCCTTTCCCTCCACTGGACATACATCCTGCCAACACAACAAGGTAAAGGAGGGTCAATACTTCTTTTTATTTGTTTTTCCATCAATAGGGGGGGGTACACGCGGTCTGTAGAGGTGACAGTCGCATGTACACGTGTGCAGTCTTTACTCTGCACGCGTGTACACGTGTGCAGTCTTTACTCTGCACGCGTGTACACGTGTGCAGTCTTTACTCTGCACGCGTGTACCTAGGGTCGACCTTTTTAAGGTCGACGCCCACCCAAAAAATAACTTAAATGCTTAAATTGAAGTATTGAATAGCTAGATAAGGGATTTTGTACTTACTTGGTCCAAGAAGAAGTCTGTTTCGTCCACTGTAGCTCCCGGAATCATGATCTTTGGCAAAGGGGGTCTTTTGGCTCCAAAGTCAATTTCCAAATCAGCAATGGTGATAATGAGCTGCCAGCTTCTATTTATAGACTTTTTGGCCTCTTTTTGTCACTTTTTTGGCCCCCCTTATCAGTTTCTTTATATCAAAAACCATTTAGAGTGATCTAGGAGTTATATGGGAGGGATTTGATCAGGTATTGGGACATTTTTTTTTTTAGTTTCGAAAAAATATTGACGGTCCATAAAAAAATAAAAAATAAAAAATAAAAAAAATTTCAAAAATCAACTTGAGCATATAGGGTAGGATATCACCCCAACTTTTGCATCTCGTTGCCTTTTTCTTATGCTATAGGATCGATCCCATCCGGTTGTGACATGGAACCGTCATATCTGCTCTAGAAGTGTCGCAACTTGGTGGTAGAGCTTACCAGAATATGGATTCCCTAGGTAGGTCCTGGTTGCATTATGGTGTCCATGTCGTTTCTAACAACACTGTAGGCTCGGGAGTCCGTATAGTCTTTCCTGAATATGAGTTTGAGCCTCATTTGCATGAGTCTTTTTTCACTTTTTGTCTTACCCTCAGGACTCCCAAACAATAACGAGTCTCCTTTTAAGCCCTTTTCAAACCCTCTAAAAATGAAAAGATTGTCGAGCAATCTTGTGACCTTTCACGCTCGTTAAACTGAAATTTGAAGTCACATCTATCCGGTCGTAGTTTACCCCTTTTTCGGTCCGGACGGTCAACTGTACGAACAAAGGTATACTCTATCGAATTCCCATTCTTTAGAAGAGTATTCTCAGGTATAATTTTATTCCTTTTTCGGGCCTGGGGGACTAAATTTACGAAAAAGAAACCCCCACGAAGTCCATAGTTAAGCTCTTTTCAGACTCCCTAAAATTGAAAAGATCGTCGAGTGACCTTATTCTTTCACACTCATTAAATTGGTCTAGAAGAATATTCCTGATGGAGTCCATAGTTAAGCTTTTTTCAGAGTCCTTAAAAATGAAAAAATGGCTGAGTGATCTTGTCCTTGTCACACTCGTTAAAATGGTTTTGAATTGACGTCTAATCGGTGCTAGTTTATCCCTTTTTCGAACCGACTAGACTATTGTCAAAAAAGGTACCCCATTGGAGTCTCCTTTTATGCTTTTTCAGACTCTCTAAATATGAAAAACCATCGAGCTTACCTTCTCTGGGCTAGTTAAACTTACATCGAAGGATGTTACCATTGTGTGTTCTATCAACCGCATTTGCATACCTTATCCATCAGCCTTGTGACAGTTTGCTTCTGCGTCTTAACACCTTTGGCCGTCGGAGGATTTTTCCCGCGTATCATCTTACCAGAACATCAGTCTTGTCCTTGTGCCTTGAGCTTGTATGTTTGCAATACTCGTTCCTCCATTGTAACGTAATATTCCTTTATTATTTTTCAAAAAATTATCAAAAAGAACAAAAAAAAATCAAATATACCCCAAAAAGAGGATGGGAAAAGTATTTTCTTTATTGGCAGCATAATGAGTCACCCTTGGATAAAGCACATCTGTCTGTTTGATCATCAGACTATGGGATGTAGTACGACCTTAGGAAGATTTTTCTTGCTATATAGAGTTGTGTCCTCCATCGTTTGGTTACTCTTCCAAACATATGGAGAGTTTGTGTTGCCTCCTACTTCGTAGACTTATGATTAACAGATATGTTGCCTGAGTCTTATCACTTGTCATGCTATTATCCAAGGGAAGTTTGTCACTAAGCCTGAGTCGGCCCCTCTGCAATATGTCTCTTGTCCACATACCCGGCCATCCTGAATGTCCAATCAAGTCCTTGTTCGAAATCACTAAAGCCTTCAGTCCGATCATCAAGATTATCAAGTCCATAACTGACGAGTCGTCGAAGACCTCTGGGTAGTGCAGTCGTACACTCATATTACACTCCTACCCGAGTTTTAGAAGATTTTGAAGTTGTTGCTCGAGCTCTGAAGTACAGCCATCAGGCCGAATCAACTTCCGGAAGATGGATACTCTATATGTATATCTTTCTGATTTCGAGATGTAGCTCTGCTGTGTATTATTCACGGCTACTCTTTATAGTTATTTGACATGGATCTACAGTGTATTTGATTGGTAGCCATGGTTCTATTTTATCCCGAGCATGGGTATGCGCGCCTCGGTGAAACATTTGTTATTTTGCAGATGGCACCTCCTGGTTCTTGATCCTTGGGCTCACTCATTCAACACATCAGTAAATATTGGTAAAAGATTGGTAATGCTCTTCTGACCTCACACATTAGGGGGCATCTGTTATAACCCTAAATTGCACCACACATGCTTACCTAGCATCAGGCCAACTCATATCCCTTCCTTGTCAAAACTATGCTGAACAAACTCTTTGAAAATCCTCTTAAGTCAAGGCCCACGCGCCCTAACCCATTACTGCATGCATGTGCACGCTGGCAGGCCCACTACAGCCTGCGTGTACCTAACAAATCACAAAAAGAGGAAAGTTGTCGATGGAACAAAAAGATATGGGTCAGTTAACTGAAACTCCCAGCCATGCATGGTCAAGGGGTCGTCCAAAACCCTAGATCCTTCTAACCTATAAAAGAAGGGGTAGGGGTACCATTTGGAGGAGGAAAAACATAGCGAAGAAAATCTGCCCATTTGCTGAATCCATTGTCCCAACCCTTTAGCCTTTCCTCAAGCCAAAGGAGAATTAACGCAAAGCAGTTGGAGGACAGAAGAGGAGGAGCCCAGGATCAGGATCAAGAAGCAGTGGTCGGTCTTGACTTTGATTGTAATTTGATTCATTTTTTTCAAATAATAAAAGAATACTTTTCCCATCCCAATGCATGAGTTATCTATGATTTGTTTAATTTATGCTTAATTTCTAACCCTCAAGTAGAGAAGTAGCATGCATGCATAGTTGTTTGTCTTGATTGCAGGTTATCTTTGGAAGGAGCAGTGCAAGCAAGCGGGCAAAAGCGCAGCGGAGGATCTACACCAAATGTCAGTAACAAGGTTAGTAGTTCCTTTCCATGCATGTATTGTGAAAGAGGGGTTTAAGTTTCGGGGTTGTAGGTTAAAAAGTAATTTCTTTACGGTCAAAATCTGCATGCAAATCTGACCCTAGTTTGCTAGTCCGTAGCGTATTTTTCCCAACAACAGAAAGGTACCTAAAACATACTGTCACCGATTTAGAAGCCTTCAACAAACCCTCGTCGACAGATTTCCACGTGCTACGAAACTACTCCTGCGATTCTGATTTTGGCAATGTCACTCATCTCTCGTCTAATGTACCTCTCACTCAAAACTTTGAAATGGCTCTTCAAGTGAATCCTCTGGAAGCGGTAGTGTTGGACATAGTGTCATTGATGTATTTTCATTGATGTCAACAGACGATGTCATTGATGTGATGATAAGTCGATATGATGAATTGTCATTGATATCAACAGTATTATGGTTGATGTCAAACAGTTGGATGTGTAGAGATAAAATCTCAGGAGGGTTAGTGAATAAATATCAAAGCTTAGAAGAGATGGCACGGTGAATTGCAGAGAGTGAAAGAATAATTAAACAACTTGCTAGTTATAATCCTGCAATCATTCTATATTGTCAGATCTCATAAACTCAAATATCAACGACTGTGGTTAATCCAACAAACGAACAAATTAAGTTGGATTAAATCATGACCGTCAGATGCGCAATTGCCATATCAACAGCAAGAATAGATTGTGGAGATAGAAAGGAGAATTAAATATTGTGTTATTTCCAATCCCACAATCAGTCAGGACCGTCAAATCTTATAGCTTTGAATATCCATGATTGTGGTTGACTCACCAACAATGCACAACTTCAAATTACGGATTTTTGGTGACGCACTAAATCACTCGCAAGTTGTGGTTCTGAAATCATCCTTGATCGTTAATCTGCCTCGAGAATATTCACGACCATTGGATCACCTTAAATAGAAGGATGGGATAAGTGGGGCAAAACGATTGAGAATTCAATTATCTGAATATCCGTCAGCCATCAGATCACTTTAAGTGGAAGGATAGGATAAGAAAAGATGGAGGGTCGTTAGACTTAAACCAAGGCAAAGCAGCATCGCAGACAGATCGAGTCGTCAATCTAAGATCTTGATCAAACGAACATAATTCACTTTGGGTCTAAATATGTGAGGAGGTTATGCTTTGGGAATCTCAGTTCAGAAGATTTGTGAAATCGAGATATCAAAATACCCGAAGTCCCAAAATCCAAAATTCCGAAGTCACTCTCAGTCGTCAATCTAAGATACCCTTCGGATGAAATTTCTGACCGTTAGATCAAGGAGATGAATATGTGTCACATTGGGAGATCTACGTTAGTAGACCACATTAGCAAGGACATGTGATAGACCATGTTGACAAACCATGTAAACAAGGACACCTGGCACAGTCAGATAATGACAAGTGTCAAGTTGAAATCAGCATTTCAGGTACGTGCAAATCAAGAATCAGAGTGACACATGATAGACACTCGGCTCATGCCACGTCATTAAGTGACGTAAGAAAGTTACTTCACTTTGGGAGTTTTACTTCAGGAGTTTCACCACCAGCAGATTCCGCAAGTCCCAAATACCGAAGTCCCGAAGTGGACACTAGTCGTCCGATCTGAAGATCATTTCGGGTGTATTCTCAATCGTTGATCATATTACAGTGGAAGGATAGTGTAAGTAGAATAGCCAAAGTCCCAGAGTAAATGGTGGCCATCCATCTAAATGCGTGATTAAGTCCCAGCCGTCGATTTAAGCAATGAAAGGATAAGTTTAAGGATCGAACATGACCATTGATCTGGTTATGTGAAATAAAAGTGAACCGTCTAATATGTTCGACGAAATCTTATTTGAAATTTTGAAAAGTTGAAATCCCAAAGTCCCGAAGTCTCGACTGTCATCCATCTCATCAGGGGATTAAATCATGACCGTTGATTTGATAAGCGCTCACGCACTCGTTTGGCCTAGCATCTGGTCACCGCCATTGGTCATATGGAATAAGAGATTAAAAAGGTAGGATATAATACATCGCTAAATTGATAAGCCTATGGTTTGGTATCACTCGGTTACATGTAATTGTTTGAAGGAAGCGCCTCTACAGAACTCGGTTCTGCAAATAAATGCATAGATTCGGGATCGAGTTAAAAGGACGAAATTGATCCATAACTTTGATCAATTTAAGAAAAATCATTCACGATAAAAATTTTAAAACATTGATTAAAGTTAAGTTAAACGAAGAGGTGTGATGGTCCAAATAAAGGGACACAGTGTATAACACTCACGCCAATTTGAAGAATATATAAAAAAGAAAGAGTGGTGAGAAGAAAGTGTCTTTGTAGTTTGAATCAGAAGATATATTAAATCACAGAAGCAGAGAAAGATGCAGTAAAGACTTGATACATAAGTTTTTTCCAGATTCAGAAAATAAGGGTGGTTGGGTTGTGCAAGGGTAGGTTGGTGCCTGTAGAGGGAGTTGGTGCTTCCTTGTTAGTTGTAGCTGACTAAATAGGGGGTCGTAGACTCCTACCAGTTGGTACTAGTGAACAAGGTTGTGGGTGCATCTTGATCAGTTGGTGTTGATCGAAAAGGAAGAATATCTTCCTTTTATGTAACATGTAAAAAAAAATTGCAGTTAACAGAAAAGCGTTTTTGGTTTTTCCCAATTGGGTTCCATGATAAAATATTGTGTCAAAATTCAATTTTCATAAACAAAATAAAATGATAAAATTATTGTGTCACTGATTCACCCCCCTCCTCTCAATGACAGGATCTGATCCTCCAATTGGTATCAAAGAGGGTCTCTTCACAAAAGTTTTAAGTCACTTGAAGAGGAATATACATCAGAATGGATCAGCAGTTGAAGATGTCATCAAAAATCCCCTTATTTAATGGTGAAGATTGTCTTCTGGAGTGTTAGAATGAAAATCTATCTAATTTCCATTGGACTGGAAGTATGGACATTATTTGAAAAGGGATATGATGTTCCAAAAGCCACACCCATAGAAGAAGAAGACAGGAAAAAGTTTTGGGAACATGCAAAAGCCTTAAACACACTACAAGTTCGACTGAGTAAGAAAATCCTTGCTAAGGTACTAAACTGTAATAATGAAAAACATCTCTGGGATAAATTGGAAACCATATATGCAGGAGATACCAAGGTTAAGAGGGCTAAACTCCAGACTCTCAAAGTACAATATGAAGGCCTAAAAATGAAAGATGAGAGAAACATCTCTGAGTACTTCGAAAGAGTTGATAATATTATTAATTCAATCAGAGGATTAGGAGTATAAGTATTAGAAAATGAGCTAGTTGAAAAAATTCTAAGAACACTACCTATTTTATACAATCCTAAAGTGTCCGCTCTTGAAGATCGATAAAATCTAGATAAACTCACCATGGATGAATTGTATGGAATCCTCACAGCCTGTGAGTTAAGATTAGGTCATGAGAATCTCTCACAAGGAGAGGCAGCCTTCAAGGTGCTCAAGAAAACAAAGAATCAGAAGCAGAAACTTCAATCCAACCATGATGAAGAATCTAATGTGGAAGAAGCAAATTTCATTAAAAACTTCAGAAAGGATCAGGGAAGTACAAAGGCAAGCTGCCTTTCAAATGTTTTAATTGCAGAAAGGTTGGTCATTTTGCACCAAGTGTCCCTATCCCAAGGAGGACCCTGAAGATGAAGAAAAAAAAAAAACAGTACAAGAAAAAGGAAAAACCCAACTACAAGAAAAAAATTTACAAAGGGAAAAAAAAAATTACTCAAAAGAAGAAAACAACAATTCATCAAAGTCTAGTGATAGTGATGATGATGAAGTCCTTTTTATAGGTATTGAAGAGTCTAATGATATAGAAGACATTAAACATGAGAAAGAGTCAGAAGATGAAGCAGAAGTTAATATGGAAGAAGAACTTCCCAATGCCTTAGATGAATTAAGAAAATACAAAACCAGATATAGATAACTGAAAATTTTTATAGTTGAACACAAGGAAAAACATGAACATAAAGAAGAGGAGATGGAGAAACTCATGAGCAACCTGAAAAACCAAATCCTAGAAGCAAATAGGATCAAAGAAAGTCTATAAAAGTCTCTTAAATAAAAACAAATAACCTATGAAAGAATGGAGGCAGAAATAGTTCACCTAAGAAAAGAACTTGATACAAAACTCATTCAAAAAGATATGAGAATAGCTTTAAAATATTGGATAAGATTATTACCACACAAAGGGATTTAGGTAATAAAAATGGAATAGTTTATTCTCAAGAAAAAAGCCAAGTCAACTCAAAATCTTATGCAAATGCTCTCCTCGGTACATTCAAGAAGAAAAACTAAGAGAAGACAAGTAATAACCAGAACTCCAGAGGACTACTTCCACCCATCAAGAAGGAAAACAAGACAATACCAAAGAAGGTTTATCAACACAGGTATCCTCTCATTTTCTTTGGTTATTTCTTTGCATGCTCTAATTTCGAACACAAATCTATGAATTGTAGAGGATATAGAAGAAAATATCTAAAGGCTAAGAACTATAACCTTAAAGATAAACAAGCAGTAAATCGAGTTAAAATCAGAAACTATAACTCCTTTTCACCTCTACAAGAAGGGGACCTATAATGCTTCAGATGACATAACTATGTACATAAGGCCATTAATTGCAAATTAATGAAAGTTTCAGAACAACCAAAGTTCATTAGAGAGCAAAAGAAACTTTGGAGAGAAAAAAACGTCAAAAAGGGAACGTCTTATTTCCTTAAAAGCGCAAGATAAAAAAGACCTCTGATATGTTGATAGTGGGTGCTCAAAACATATGACAGGTAACAAGGACAAGTTTTTAGACTTAAAGAAACAAAAGGGTAAAGTTACATTTGGTGGCAATGATTCAGGTAACATACTTGGGAAAGGCACTGTGAGTTTGGGAAAAGACAAAGCCAAAAATGTGTTGCTTGTTGAAAAACTGAAACCTAGTCTATTAAGTGTCAACCAAACCTATGACCAAGGGAACTTCTACATCTTTGATTCCCAGAAATGTGAGATTAGGAGAGAAGACACAAGAAAATTGGTTGGTATTGCTCCTAGAACTCCCAAAAATGTATATATACTAGATGAAAAATTGAATGAGGAATGACATATAAATCTAGTAGATGAAATTTGGCTATGGCATAGAAGGTTGGGGCACATTAACTTTGACAATCTAGTAAAATTCATCAATCTTGGTGCAATAAGAAACTTGCCAAAGATCATAAAGCCCTCAAATAGTATGTGTAGACACTGTCAACTAGGGAAGCAAACTATAATAAGGTTCAAAGAAAAAGAATACACAACCTCAAAACCTTTAGATCTTGTTCACACTGACCTATCTGGACCTACAAGGACCAAGAGTTTCCAAGGAGAGTCCTAATTTATGTTGTTCATTGATGATTTTACTAGAATGGGTTAGATATGTTTTCTCAAAGAAAAATCAGAAGCACTTAACAAATTCAAAGCCTTTAAAACCCTTGTTGAAAAAGAAAAGGAGACAAAAACCAAATGTCTTATATCAGACAATGGTGGTGATTTCACCTCAAAAGAGTTTAATCTCTTCTGTGAAACCCATGGAATAAAAAGACAATTCTATGCTGCCATAACACCTCAGCAAAACGGGATTGTTGAGAGAAGGAATAGAACAGTTCAGGACTACAAGGACTATGCTCAATGAAGCAAAATTGTCTAATGGATATTGGAGGGAAGTTGTGAGCACAACAGTATACATATTGAACAGAGGTAATCTCAGGATTAATAGTAATAACACCCCGTATGAACTATGGTTTGGAAGAGCTCCCTCGGTGAAATACTTCAAGGTCTTTGGAAGTAAGTGCTACATCAAAAGGCTTGATGAGAATCTCGGAAAATTTGATGCTAGATATGATGAAGGTATATTTCTTGGATATGCCTCTACCAAAAAGGCATACATATGCTACAATATTAGATTACATAAGATTGTTGAGAGTGCAGATGTCAAGGTGGATGATCTTAAAACAATAAGGATCAAAAATCAAGAGACTATACTTGACAGTGAATATGAAGATGATGATGAGTCACTTGGTACACAAGCAGAAGAAGTAGAAGAGGATAAAGAAGAAAGGGAAGAGGATGATATGGATACTAGTGAATACAAAGAGGATATTCAAGAAGAAGAGATAAGAGAATAATCCCTAAGAAGAGACACAAAGACACCCTCTAGAATGACTCAAAAGAATCATCCTAAAGAACTGATTATTGGAAATAAGAGTGATGAAGTGCACACAAGAAGACAATTGTTGTATCAAACAGAAATAGCACTTTTGTCACATATTGAGCCCAGCTCAATTAAAGAGGCATGCAAATATGAGAATTGGTTCAATGTTATGAATGAAGAATTGGACCAGATTGAAAAAAATAAAACCTGGGAACTAGTTCCAAGACCAAAAAACAAAAATGTCATTGGAACTAAATGGGAGTATAAAAACAAAATGAATGAGAATGGGCAAGTAATCAAGAACAAAGTCAGATTGGTATGTAAAGGATATGCTCATGTTGAAGGAGTAGATTATGAAGAAACCTTTGCATATGTGGCCATATTAGAGGCAATTAGGATGTTCCTAGCCTTCTCCACCTACAGAAAATTTAAAGTATACCAAATGGATGTCAAATCAGCATTTCTCAATGGAAACTTAGAAGAAGAAGTCTATATTGAGCAACCAGAAGGGTTTCAATTAACTAACAAAGGATACTATGTCTGTAAACTAAAGAAATCACTCTATGGGCTAAAACAAGCACCTAGAGCTGTTGGATTACTGAGAGGGGGGGTGAATCAGTAATAACGTAATTATAATCCTTTTTCTTCAAATGTTATATCAATGTAGAATTATTATTCAATAATGAGCAGTAATAAATAAACAATCACACACATACACAGTACACCAATGTTTTATGTGGAAACCCAAATCGGGAAAAAACCATGGAATTTTTTTTCTTATATGTCTTGAAGAATTACATTCATTGGAAGCACCAACTTCCTTTGTTTTCCAGCTGCAACTGGAAGGAGGCTCCAACCCCCTAGTTTCTCAGGCTACAACCTGAGGGAAGCTCCAACTCCCAAAATCTCTGGCTACAACCAGAAGGAGGCTACAACCCCCAATGTTCTCCGGCTACAACCGGAAGGTGGCTACAACCACCTTTCCTTGCCCCGTACTGCCACCCTGAAGTAGAAGTAGAATGATGGAACCACTGTCACACTATCACTGTGAGATATACCACTGTAAACCTGTACCAATAAATCTGAACCATGCATCAACCTGTAATCAACCTGTACCACAAAAAAGTGCATCAACCATGCACCAACATGTAATCAACATGTACCATAAACAAGTG
>ML791923.1:47051-62003 GCA_009831015.1 Picea engelmannii
CATATGAGGGTCCTCCAACTTCGTAAGGCCATAACTCTCAAACCGTGAGGAGTTATGTGATGTTCTACATACCACCAGAAATGGCATGACATGTAATATCCATATAGAATAGTATTATCTAAAAATATATCATAACTCATACTGTTACCCATCAAATAAACTTGAGTCCATTACCCAAACCTGGGGTCTCCAACTTCTCATGGCCATAACTCTCTAACCGTGAGGAATTATGTGAAGTTCCACATACCACCAAAAATGACATGATAGGAACTATCCATCTAGGATATTGTCCCTGATAAATTCACTTTCCTTCATCTCATTATTCCACAATTAAGCATGGGTTCTCTTACTCTACAAAGCGTCTTCCCGTGAGGACTTTCACCATAAGGGGACCACTTTGGAGTTCATCCATATTTACTTCTTATAAACCATGAAAAAACAATAAGGAGTCATATCTACATCAAACATATTGGTTCCATTACCCAAACCTTTGTGCTACGGGTCTTTCTTCAAGGGTTGACATCAATGACAACCAACCTTAATCAATAAGAGCTTGGTATGCAAGGCTAGATTCTTACTTACAAAAACAAGGCCTCAAAAGGGGATTAGGAGACAACAATCTTTATTGTAAAATTGATGGTAATAACATGATTATTGTGGAAGTATATGTTGATGATATTATATTTGGCAGTGATGATGAAAAAATGAGTAATGACTTTGCTAGGATGATGCAACAAGAATTTGAAATGTCTTTTCTTGGCAAACTGAATTTCTTTCTTGGATTACAAATAATACAGTCCAAAAGAGGAGTCTTTATCCATCAGTCTAAGTATGTTAAAGATATTCTTAAGATGTTACAGTTAGAGGATTGCAAACCTATTAGTACACCTATGACAGTTGGATGCAAGCTAAGCAAGGAAGATGAGTCCAAAGTTGTATATCCAAAACACTACAGATCAATGATTGGTAGTTTACTCTATGTATCAACTTCCAGACCTGATGTCAAGCAAGTTGTTGGAATGGTGGAAAGATTCCAAGCAACACCAAAGGAGAGCCATGTTCAAGCTATAAAAAGAATCTTTAGGTATTTGAAAGGAACTATAGATATTGGTTTGTGGTACCCTAGCAAGGATTCATTCACATTAAAATCCTATTCAGATGTTGATTGGGCAGGTAGTGTAGATGACAGAAAAAGTACAAGTGGGGGAGCATTCTTTTTGGGAGAATCGTTGGTATCTTGGATAAGAAAGAAATAGTCCTCAATTTCTCTGTCTAGCACTAATGTTGAGTATATTGTAGCAGCAAAATCTTGCACGCAAGTGGAATGGATGAAACAAACCTTACAAGACATCAAAATAGTATTTGAAGAACCTATTATTATCCACTGTGATAATACAAGTGCTATAAGTCTCTCCAAGAATCTTGTCCAACACTCCAAATCAAAACATATTCCCATAAAATACCACTTTCTAAGAGATCAGGCTGAAAATAAGAACATTAAATTGGAATATGTCCCGACACAAGAATAGGTGGAAGATATTTTCACAAAACCCTTAAGCAAAGATGTATTTGAATATCTCAGACATAAATTGGGAGTAATCCCTCTTCCAAACTAAATCTCTCAAGAAAATAATGCATCAATTGGCACCAAATCAGTTGGAGACAACAATCAAAATCAGAAGGAGTCATTCAATTATGACAAGAAAATTATGATTGCAGGATAAGTTACTCGTGTTCAGATTCTGAACAGAAGTGTACAGACATATAGAGCTTTACCATAGGGGAAGAAACCATTTTACATTGATGTCAAAGGGGGAGAACAATTTTAGAAGAGAGAAGCATCATCACAGGGGGATACTGTGTATAAAGTTGGTTTGTTGCCATCAATGACAAAGGGGGAGATTGTTGGACATAGTGTCATTGATGTATTGTCATTGATGTGATGATAAGTTGGTATGACAAATTTTCATTGATATCAACAGTATTATGGTTGATGTCAAACAGTTGGACGATGTGCAGAGATAAAATCTCAGGAGGGTTAGTGAATAAAGATCAAAGCTCAAAAGAGATGGTGCGATGAATTACAAAGAGCAAAAGAAGAATTAAACGACTCGCTAATTATAATCCTGCAATCGGTCTAGATCGTCAGATCTCATAAACTCAAATATCGACAACTGTGGTTGATCCAAAAAACGATTAGATTAAGTCAGATTAAATCATGACTGTCAGATGCGCAATCACCAGATCAACGGCAGGAATAGATTGCGGAGATTGAAAGGAGAATTAAAAATTGTGCTATTTCCAATCCCGCAATCAGTCAGGACCATCAGATCTTATAGCTTCAAAGATCAATGATTGTGGTTGACTCACCAACAACACACAACTTCAAATTGTGGAGTTTGGGTGATGAGTTAAGTCACTTGCAAGTTTTGGTTCCGAAATCATCCTTGATCGTTAGTCTGATTTGAGAGTGTTCACGACCGTTGGATCACCTTAAATTGAAGGATAGGATAAGCAGGGAAAAATGATTGAGAATTTGATTATCTGAATATCCGCCATCCATCGGATCACTTTAAGTGGAAGGATAGGATAAACAAAGATGGAGGGATGTTAGACTTAAACCAAGGCAAAGCAGCATCACAAACAGATCGAGTCGTTGATATAAGATATTGATCAAACAAACATAATTCACTTCAAGTCTAAATATGTGAGGAGGTTACGCTTCGGGAATCTCACTTCGAAAGATTTGTGAACTCGAGATATTGAAATACACGAAGTCCCGAAAGCCAAAATTTCGAAGTCACTCTCAATCGTCGATATGAGATACCCTTAGGATGTTATTCTAACCGTTAGATCAAGGAGATGAATATGTGTCACATCGAGAGATCTGCGTCAGCAAGGACATGTGACAGACCACGTTGACATACCATGTAAGCAAGGACACGTGGCATATTCAGATAATGACAAGTGTCAAGTTGAAATCGGCATTTTAGGTACGTGCAAAACAAGAATTAGAGTGACACGTGATAGACACATGGCTCATACCACATCATCAAGTGACGTAAACAAGTTACATCACTCCGGGAGTTTCACCACCAGCAGATTCCCAAAGTCCCGAAGTGGACATGAGTCATCTAATCTAACTATCATTTTGGGTGTATTCTCAATCGTTGATCATATTACAGTGGAACGATAGTGTAAGTAGAATAATCGAAGTCCCAAAGTAAATGGTGGCCATCCATCTAAATGATTGATTAAGTCCCAGCCGTCAAATTAAGCAATGAAAGGATAAGTGTAAGGATCGAACATGACCATTGATCTGGTTATGAGAAATAAAAGTGAACCGTCTGATATGTTCGATGAAATCTTATTCGAAATTTTGAAAAGTTGAAATCCCTGTTATCGCCACTTTTTAGGGATAACTAGGAGATCATGTCTCGAGGCCCACAGGTCCTAGAAATGGAGTACCAAGAGCAGGATTGACCTGAGCATGGCCCTGGAGGGCCCATCTCTTTTTCTCCCATCATTTTTTTTGTCTTGACAGCAGCAGCAGCATCCATCACCATTGGATTGGTCCTGTATCATAAGAGGTTCTTGCTCCATGAGGTAATTGGTCCAGGTATCATGGTATGTGTCACTTTTGATCATTGAAAATTTTAAATATATGCATCTGATTCCTCTTATCTCTAACAACTTCTTGGATATTAAATTTGCTCACTTGACAATGTTTGGGGGGAATTGATAGGGTGCCCTAGAAAGCCTGTGTCTGTAGGTTTTGGTTTTCCACTGGGGGATTTATGAAAAGACATCGTCCGCTCGCATCATAGCACCACTCTTACATCTTGTTTCCCGCTCACCTATCCCATTCCTATGATCCCTATGACTGATGATCCCATGGAGGGCATAGCCTTTGATTGACATTACTATGATCTCTATGACTGATGAGCCCATGGAGGGCGTAGCCTTTGATGTGCAGGACCATACCCGAAGGGCAGGTACCATTTGGACCGGTACACATGGGGAGATGATCAGTTCGGACCTCCATGGGGTTGAAGATCCCATCAAATGGATGTTGAGACCCCACCATGGGGTAGAGATGAGACAGAGATGGATCAGTGTCTTACATCGGAGAAGAAGAGGACATTCCACCAGAGGCACCCCGTCAGAACTTGACCTAGGGGGATTTGCCCTTTTTCAGTGGAACGTTGACCTTGGAAGGCCTAGGACGTCACCCATCATATCCATGATGTCATCCAGTAGTATGGACATTTTGGGAGGTAGACTGGGCAGTATTGGCACATGTGGCAGGTTGGAGAAGCCCAAGGAGGGCTAACGTTTTGCTCCAGGATGCCCCATTTTCCCTAGAAGGGGCTCTCACCTCCCTTAGAGGGGTTTCTTATCACTTTATAGCTCAATTAGGTTTTTAATTTGACAATTTAATGTAAAAAAAGTATGATTTGATATTTTGGCCTTGTCGGCCTTTTACCTGACCTAAAATGTAAAATTTGGTCAAAGTTTTGTATAAATGAAGGATTTTCACTCTCATTTTATCATCACAACTTACTCATTCATTGGTGAGGTATGAAATTGGTGTTCTATCTTGGGTTATTGGATAATTTGGTGATGCGCACTTGTTGAAGGAAGGTTATTTTGGCATATTTTGGTTTCTCTCTTGAAGGAAGGTGTTACAACTAGGGTTGGCACATTTATTTCTTGGTGAATTGTAAGTATTTTTCTGCAAAACTTCTTGAATGAATGGTTGTAGTTTAATTTCTTGCATGTATTTATGATTATTGCTGAACAAAAACCCTAGGTGACAAGCACACAAGTAGGTCCTTGTCTCATGTCCCCTAATAGAGAGATTTTCAGTCATTGATAGAGAAAAGAGAGCCTAGTCATAGCTACACCCTCTTATTCTCTTCATTTATTGCTAGTCATGCTATTTTTGAAGCCAAGAAGAGTGAGACGTCCCTGGCCTAGGTTTACTACACTAGCATTGTACTCTTTCTAGGGTTTGTTGAAATGCCTTTCTGTAGCAACACTTCCCTCTTCAAACCCTCTTGTTTTGGTTATATTTTGTTATTATTGAGCTAGGTGTTTGTTGAGAAGGAGGAGATAGCATGAAGCCTTGCTTTAGAAACACTGGAGTGAGCCTCTCTCCCCTAGGGTTTTGATTTTGACGCCCTGCTTTAGTAGCACCTCAAAATTTTTCCCTCTAGTCCTTTAAATCTTGCCTCCTTCAACATGTGTGTCCTTCACTTATGACTCCATTAAACCCTAAGGCACTGATCTAGAAGTCCTCCAATGTTGAAGTGAAATTGGTCAAAAAATTCTCAAAACCCTTTGAAATCTTAAACTCTAACTACACTAACCCTAGCTCTAGCTAACCCTACTAACCCTAGTTGTTGATGTCATCATTGGTTATTACATCTTTATTGCAGCAACGTTTTTTCTTTTGAGCAATTGAATGGTGATTTAGGCATAAGTTAATTGAAGTGTTGGTTTATTACATTGAATTCCACATCATTGTAATAATTATTGATGAAGTGATATGATTTTTATTGCTATTGATAAACATTGACTCCATCAATATTTATATTCAAATTGCTTATAAGTTCATCAGATAGTTCTTGATTGATATGAAGTACTAACCCATTGAAATAGCTTGCACGTATCAGTTTGTTGTTGTCTTGTTCCAGGCAGGTACACTTCTTTGGGTTTTACTTTATTATTGGTTGTTTAGCCTGGAACATCTCATTGGCAGTGATCTGTGAAAGGGGGAAACTTATCTTTATCCTATCAACCTTTGCCTCTTCAAAACCCCAGGTCACCGGGGATGTCTCCCCTGGGCCTAACCTCCCTAAAGAGAAATAACCTCCCCATTGTGGTGACATTGGGTGGGATGGGTTCCTATTATGCCAGTTTGGTCTTCCATCTCATATCCTTTTATCCTAGCTACAAACTGTGTGATAACATTTTGGCATCGTTGTTGGGGAACACTGAGTCAAACCTTATTTAGACGACAAATTTTTGGTAAGCCTTGCCTCAGAGACTATTTTCTTACAAGATTACCTGGCAACTCCACTAGGGTGTTTTCCCTTTTTCTTTGGTAGTTTCAAGTAAACTATCTGGCGACTCCACAAACCAAAAAGAGGTTCAATAATCCTCCTTTGTCTTTCAGAAGGAAGCCTCTCAAGAACTCTCCTATTTTCAAATCACTCTTCTAGAAAATCCTTCCTTTAAGAACCATGTCTAGCTCTCAGACCAATACAACAAACCCAACCAAAAATCAAAGACAATGGTCATATACTCTTTTCAAACCATTAGACATGTCATCCATACCAAGCTACCCTAGGAAAATGCCACCTAAGTATGATAAGTGGTTGCCTAAATTCACCTGTACTGATGCAATTAGTGTCGAAGAGCACATGAGCATCTTTTGGGCATTTTTTCATCTTCATCCCATTAGTAATGATGTTGAAGACTTAGTCATGAAGTTGTTCTCCGCTACTCTTTATGATGCCTCAAGGCGTTGGTACCTGAGCCTTCCCGATGGAAGCATCAAAACCATGGACAAACTTGAAGAGGCCTTTCTCAAAAGATGGAGTCTCAAAGAAGACCCTAACATACTCCTCACCCGACTAAATAACCTTGCCAAATATGAAAATGAGTCCATTCGAGAGTTCCATACTAGATTTGAAACTTTGTTGCAAAGGATCCCTGCAAGACATCACCTTAAAGATGATTACCTCGTCCACGTTTACACCAGATCTTTCAGTGGCCAACTAGGGTATCTTCTCAGAGATAAAAAAACCCCAATCCATTCGGGAAGCCCAAGAGTTCGCCACTAAAATAGAGGGAAACCTCCTTTCATCCAATATTGAGCCTTTTTCTAATCCAAGGGGGAGAATAGACACCAAACCAAGAATAGCTCACAACATTGAGCCTACTTTAGACTTGTGTGCCAGTATCGCCAAGCTGCAAGCCTCTATGGATGGTATCATAAAAAATCAAGAGAAAATGATGAGTAGGATTGTCAACTTGGAAAGATCTCAGACCCAAGCACCCAGGGTCCCGTACAAAGGGAAATTCCAGAAGGGGAGCCAATTTTATAAACCAAAGAATGAGCAAGAAGTTCCAAACACCTTGGCCCCTGCAAACGTTGTTGATAAAAATCCTTGGTGCCTAGAATGCAATGAAGCACATTGGGAGCATGAGTGTCCTTACAGTAATGGCCATCAACAAGTCAACAACATGGACCATTTCATGGAGTTTCCTCAAATAAATATCACCGATGCAGAACATCAGGAAGTCGTGAAAGAAGCAGTCAGGTCAGCAAGGATGGCGATAATAAACAACCTAGACCAAGAATCACGAGAGAAGCTAAAAAAATGATAAGTTTGGGTGTACCGAAGAAAGAAGTTCAACCAACCCACCACTGATCAGGAAAATCCCTCACCGGTGGAGGTACTTCTTCCCAAGACATCCAAGGCTGGGAAGGTTGACCTAAACTTTGACCTCGAAGGGGCTCTATCAAAGATGCATGTAAATGTCCCCCTAAGAGAAGCAGTTAAGATCTCGTCTATCAAGGAACACTTTGACACTTTCTTTCTGGGATCATATGAACCCATGGACCCCCCTATTATGTTGCAATTTGATCACTTCAGGGTCCAATATGGTGAGAACCCTCCTTTCTTCATGACTTTAACAATGAATGACAAGAGCCTCAACAATTGCATGTTAGATACAGGGGTAGGTGCCAACATGATGTCACTCAAATTCATGCGACAAGTGGGTTTGAAGGTCACACAGCCTTATAGAAATGTATGTGGCTTCGAATCTAAATCCATACCCACACACGGGGTGGTTGAGAATGTGGAAGTTTGCCTAAAGGAGTACCCGGAGAATATAGTCCACATTGACATCGTGGTAGTTGATGTCCCAGATGTGTGGGGAATGTTGTTATCTAGGAAATTTGTTGCAATGTTGGGTGGAACCCTTGAGATGGACCTCACATTTTTGGAATTGCCTTTGAAAAATGGAACGATATGCCATCTCCTCAATGTGCCAATAACCGGAGACCATGTGCAAGATATTACTCACCCCGTCTATAATGACAAGGCACAAGACGAGATGATACAAACCCTTCAAAAGTATTCTCCATAAGATATGCCCTTTGCAACGGAAGAGGACTTTGATCAGATGAAATGGCGTAAGAAAGAAGAATACCAACAACTCCTAGATGAATTCAAGAGCAAAGAGATTGGGACGGTGAAGATATTAAAGAAAGCTAAAGATGACGTACAAATATGCCCATCCCAACAGGAAGTGTTTACAGCAGAAGCCCACCCTCCTCCCTTAGCACAATACACCAGGGTTGTCCAAGGGATGACCAAATACAAAGTCAGAAAGTACAAGGAAAGAGACATGGTATGGATGTGGGATACCAAGAAAGGAGAGCCAACTAATGTAAAAGGAAGTGCTCAGTCATGGCTTGGACCCTTCAAAGTTGGAATGGAATCAGTTGACGACTCATAATACTTGTCCACTTTGGAGGGAAGAAGGTGCCCATTACCTATCAGCGAGCACCTCCTCAAACCCCACCAAGGTGGGGGGACCTGACTTCATAGGTAAGTGTAGGTAAGTAGGCATTTTCCATTTGTGTACTATATCATTTGCATTGCAATTTAGTTTGTTTGTATATTCACACTTATTGATTGTTTTCTTACAATCTGTATATATATATGTGTGTGTGTGTGTGTGTTTATGTGTGTGTGTTGGGGTGGCATTACCTCCCCAATTTTGTTACTGATGCTTCTATCAAGATTGATCAGGTCTACAAGTTATGCCAGAGATGTTGAGGTTCTCATGCACTCTACGGTGAGCATATGTCCCTGAGTTGGAGCCAGATGTTATCTCCACTTTTTAGGGATAACTAGGAGATCATGTTTGAAGGCCCACAGGTCCTAGACATGGAGTACCGAGAGCGGGATTGACCTGAGCATGGACCTGGAGGGCCCATCTCTTTTTCTCCCATCATTTTTTTTGTCTTGATAGCAGCAGCAGCATCCATCACCATCGGATTGGTCCTGTATCAGAAGAGGTTCTTGCTCCATGAGGTAATTGGTCCAGGTATCATGGTATGTGTCACTTTTGATCATTGAAATTTTTGAATATATGCATATGATTCCTCTTATCTCTAACAACTGCTTGGATCTTACATTTGCTCACTTGACCATGTTTGGGGGGATTGACAAGGTGCCCTAGCAAGCTTTTGTCTGTAGGTTTTGGTTTTCCACTGGGGGATTTCTGAAAAGACATCGTCTGCTCCCATCATAGCACCACTCTTACATCTTGTTTCCCACTCACCTATCCAATTCCCCTTGTCCAGGCATTTGGTTGACCTATTTCAGGATTGTACCTTACCTCGTGGGAAGAAGGGGCTAAAGGCCTAGAAGGTAAAAGCAAGTTGATAAAAGATAAAAGCCTAAAAAATGAACCTCGATATGCTTCACCCAGGGATCCTCGAGAAAGCAATAAAAATATTCTCAACAAGAAATAAGAGGGACCCAAAAAAAATGATAAAACAAGACCTAATCAGAGGATAGGGGGTCTCATCACGAGCCAGCGTATTAGGTCCATGGGTACCTAGCAGTATGACATTGCCACCAGTTGGTTACCACGCCAGGGTAGTGACTCTTGGTTGCAGGGCCAAGGAAAAGGGGGTCTCATCACGAGCCAGCCTTCTCATCTCTACAAAACTACTTGTGGGTAACATTGTCAGCTTTGGTCACCATTCCAAGGCAGTGTCCCCTCATTAGCTTTTGAACAAAAAAGAAAATAAAAGAATAAAAAGAATAAATGCAAGAATGGGCTTGGAAAAAATGCATCCATGATAGGGACAGCTCACCTTCTACAAAGTCAACCACAGGTAACATCTTTTCACCCTTGGCCATCATTTCACCCACATGCTTGGACATCCCCTGACCACACCACCCACTTACATGGCTTGGAAGAGGTCTTTCTGGGAACTTTCCTTTTTCTGTGGACACTAGCCCAATAGGACACCTTGTCTTTTTCCCTAGACTTGTATTGTAGGCTTGTGTAACGTCTTTGAGCTATTGACTGACGTATTAGGGATTTTATGGATGTGTTTAATAATATTAATGATGAAATGTGATTGACATTGCTATGATCCCTGTGACTGATGAGCCCATGGAGGGCGTAGCCTTTGATATGCAGGACCATACCCGACAGACAAGTACCATTTGGACCGGTACACATGGGGAGATGATCAGTTTGGACCTCCATGGGGCTGAAGAGCCCATCAGATGGATGTTGAGACCCCACCATGGGGTAGAGATGAGATAGATATGGATCAGTATCTTGCACTGGAGAAGAAGAGGACATTCCACCAAAGGCACCCCGGCAGAACTTGACCTAGGGGGATTTGCCCTTTTTCAGTGGAACGTTGGACTTGGAAGGCCTCGGACATCACCCATCATAGCCATGATGTCATCCAGCAGTATGGACGTTTTGGGAGGCAGACTGGGCAGTATTGGCATGTGTGGCAGGTTGGAGAAGCCCAAGGAGGGCTAACGTTTTTCTCCAGGATGCCCCATTTTCCCTAGAAGGGGCTAACGCCTCCCTTAGAGGGGTTTCTTATCACTTTATAGCTCAATTAGGTTTTTAATTTCACAATTTAATGTAAAAACAATATGATTTGATATTTTTGCCTTGTCGGCCTTTTACCTGACCTAAAATGTAAAATCAGGTCAAGGTTTTTTATAAATGAGGGATTTTCACTCTCATTTTATCATCACAACTTACTCACTCATTGGTGAGGTCTGAAATTGGAGCATTATGTTGGGTTATTGGATAATTTGGTGATGCGCACTTGTTGAAGGAAGGCTATTTTGGCGTATTTTGGTTTCTCTCTTGAAGGAAGGTGTTACAACTAGGGTTGGCACATTTATTTCTTGGTGAATTGTAAGTATTTTTCTGCAAAACTTCTTGAATGAATGATTGTAGTTTAATTTATTGCATGTATTTATGATTATTGTTGAACAAAAACCCTAGGTGATAAGCACACAAGTAGGTCCTTGTCTCATGTCCCATAATAGAGAGCTTTCCAGCCATTGATAGAGAAAAGAGAGCATAGTCGTAGTTACACCCTCGTGTTCTCTTCATTTATTGCTAGCCATACTATTTTTGAAGCCAAGAAGAGTGAGACGTCCCTTGCCTAGGTTTACTACACTAGGGCCATACTCTTTCTAGGGTTTGTTGAAATTCCTTGCTATAGAAACACCTCCCTCTTCAAACCCTCTTGTTTTGGTTATATTTTGTTATTATTGAGCTAGTCGTTTGTCAGGAAGGAGGAGAAAGCACGAGGCTTTGCTTTAGCAACACCGGAGTGAGCCTTTCTCCCCTAGGGTTTCTATTTTAAGGCCCTGCTTTAGCAGCACCTCAAAACTTTTCCCTCTAGCCCTTGAAATTTTTCCTCCTTCAACCTGTGCGCCCTTCACTTATGACTCCATTAAACCCTAAGGCACTGATCTAGAAGTCCTCCAACATTGAAGTGAAATTGGTCAAACAACTCTCAAAACCCTTTCAAATCTTAAACCCTAACTACACTAACCCTATCTCTAGATAACCCTACTAACCCTAGTTGTTGACGTCATCATTGGTTATTACATCTTTATTGCAGCAACGTTTTGTCTTTTGAGCAATTGAATGGTGATTTAGGCATAAGTTAATTGAAGTGTTGGTTTATTACATTGAATGCCACATCATTTTAATAACTATTGATGAAGTGATATGATATTTATTGCTATTGATAAACATTGACTCTGTCAATATTTATATTCAAATTGCTTATAAGTTCATCAGATAGTTCTTGATTGATATGAAGTACTAACCCATTGAAATAGCTTGCACTTATCAGTTTGTTGTTGTCTTGTTCCAGGCAGGTACACTTCTTTGGGTTTTACTTTATTATTGGTTTTTTAGCCTAGAACATCTGATTGGTGGTGATCTATGAAAGGGGGAAACTTATCTTTATCCTATCAACCTTTGCCTCTTCAAAACCCCAGGTCACCAGGGACGTCTCCCCTGGGCCTAACCTCCCTAAAGAGAAATAACCTCCCCATCGTGGTGACATTGGGTGGGATAGGTTCTTATTATGCCAGTTTGGCCTTCCATCTCATATCCTTTTATCCTAGCTACAAACTGTGTGATAACAATCCCGAAGTCCCAAATGTCGAAGTCCCGAAGTCCCGATTGTCGTCCATCTCATCAGAGGATTAAATCGTGACCGTTGATTTGATAAGCGCTCAAGCACTCGATTGGCCTAGTGTCTGGTCACCTCCATTGGTCATATGGAATAAGAGATTAAAAAGGCAGGATATAATACATCGCTAAATTGATAAGCCTGTGGTTTGTATCACTCGGTCACATGTAATGGTTTGAAGGAAGCGCCTCTACAGAACTCGGTTTCTACAAATAAATGCATAGATTTGGGATCGAGTTAAAAGGACGAAATTATTCCAAAAAAGTGATCAATTTATGAAAAATCCTTCACGATAAAAATGTTAAAACAATGATTATGGTTAAGTTACACAAAGAGGTGCGATGGTCCAAATAGAGGGACATAGTGTATAACACTCACGTTGTTTTGAAGAATATATAAATGAGAAAGAGTGGTAAGAAGAAAGTGTCTCTCTAGTTCAAATTAGAAGATATATTAAATCACAGGAGCAGAGAAAGATGCAGTGAAGACTTGATATCGAACTTTTTTCCAGATTCAGAAAATAAGGGTGGTTGGGTGGTGCAAGTGCAGGTTGGTGCCTGTAGAGGGAGTTGGTGCTTCCTTGTTAGTTGTAGCAGACTAAACAAAGGGTCATAGCCTCCTACCAGTTGGTTCTTGTGAACAAGGGCGTGGGTGCATCTTTATCAGTTGGTGTTGATCGAAAAGGAAGAATATCTTCCTTCTATATAACATGTAAAACAAATTTTGCAGTTAATAGAAAAGCATTTGTGGTTTTTACCAATTGGGTTCCATGATAAAAGATTGTGTCAAAATTTTGTTTGCATAAATAAAAGAAAATGATAAAATTATTGTGTCACTGATTCACCCCCCCCCTCTCAGTGGCAGGATCCAATCCTTCAGGTAGAAGAAAGCATCTTCTACCAATAACCTTTGTTGGAAACCACAGACAAGGTATGCGGAGATGAGGAAATAACTAGGCATGAAGAAGTTGATAAATTTCCCTCACAAGTTTGGACGTTGTAATTTGATGGGTCTAAATCACAAGAAGGGTCAGGAGGAGGATGTATCCTCATTGACCCAAAGGGGAAGTGGAATTTCCTATCCTACAGACTATAATTTGAATTCATTAATAACACTGTTGAGTATGAAGCTCTAGTTCAAGGACTAAAGAAAACCATAGAATTAAACATTAAAGAACTGAAGGTTTTTTGGGACTCTGAAATTATCGTCAGGCATGTAAAGAATAATATACGTTGTAACTCACCCCACTTGAGGAATTACCAACAAGAGGTGCATAGGCTAATAGAACATTTTGAGGCCTTTAATATTACTGTGGTTCCCAGGACAAAGAATACTCTTGTTGATTCCCAAGCTACTGCAGCCTCGAGGTTATCCCCTTTAGAAGACTATGAAGCCTCCAGGTTATCCCCTTTAGAATACTATGAAGCCTCTAGGTTCACTGTGGAACTACTCTACAAACTATCAGTATCCAACAATATTTCTAATTGGAAGGTTTTTGAAGGAGATGAAAAGATTGTGTATTTTCTAACCAATCAATAAAATTTTAAAGATATGGCTATTGATGATGAAGTATTCCAAGAGCAATTGGAAGAAATTGATTTCCACGAACAAAAGGGTGGAACAGATAACTCTAATAACAAACCAAGGCTTCACACGATACCGAAAGGGGTATCCAATTTGGAGAACCTTTTCAACCTGAGGGAAAGATTTAAAGGGTCAAAGAACATAAAGACAGGGAGTTCATGTCCCATATATGAGACTATAAATCTAGAAACCCCAAAAAACCATAAGAATATAAATCTAGGAAAAATAGTGTCTAAAGAAGACAAGAAAACTTATCTCAAACTTTTTAGAGAATATCAAGATATGTTTGCATGGTCCTACCGAGAATTGAAAACTAATGACACTCATATTATTCAACACACAATCTCATTAAAATCTGGAGTAAAACCCTTCCAACAAAATCTTAGTAAATATCATCCATCTTTGGAACCCCTCATGTATCAAGAGTTAAAGAAATTACTAGATGCTAAGATTATCTTTCAGGTTAGACACTCTGCCTAGATAGAAAATTGGTTCATGTCAGGAAAAATTCTGGGGAGATCCACCTATGTGTAGATTTCAGAAACTTTAAGAAAGCATAAAAAAAGGATAACTACCCTGTCCCACCCATGGAACAGATCTTGCAGACCGTGTCTGGTTCTGAAATTTTCTCCCATCTAGAAGGTTTTGCAGGTTACAACCAGGTTCTAGTTTCAAAACAAGACCGATTGGAAACTACCTTCCGAACCAAGTGGGGAACTTTTGCTTATAAACGCATGCCCTTTGGGTTGATTAATGCAGGAGAAACCTTCCAAAGGGCTATGGATGTAGCTTTTGGGGGATTGATTAACAAATGTGTATTAGTATACTTGGACGACGTGAAGAATAGAAAATACCACATCCAACATCTAACCCATATTTTCGAAATGTGTAGGAAATATAGAATATCTTTAAACCCTAAGAAAACTATCTTTGGTGTCTGTTGACGTCCTAATGCACACTTGCAGACGTGAGCTAAGTCCTGCTCACTCAGTGTGCCCTCGGAGACACAATGTCTAAGCTCCTACCCACACTGTCACCTTGACAGGAGCTTCTTCCGTCTAGGCTTACTCCTAGGGAAG
>ML791923.1:78795-146180 GCA_009831015.1 Picea engelmannii
CTTTCATGAAATTTTGTCTCTTTTGGGTACCACTTGTTTTCTTTTGTTTTTCTTTCTGAATTGAGTCCACTGTGGAGGGATTTCTTATATTGTTTTCATGTCTCTTCATCGATCAAATTGGATTTGTGTGAACCTATCAATGTGAAACCTTTGTGTCTAAAAAGAACTTCTTATTTTAACTAAGAATATGCAGTGAAATGTGTGACCCACGCAGTTATGTTCAAAGATCAGCAAATTACGAACAAGTAGAAATGACCGCATAGTAACAATAATCGTCTATCACCAATGTATCATCGGCATCGGTAAAAGCGGAGTAGATGTGCGCTAGTTGTTCGCAAAGATGATTCAGGAGGTGGCCTATTTCGCATCATCGTAAGTGAAATACGAGAGGGATAAACATTGACATGGGTCATGATGAACCTCTGATAGTTGATTACCAATGCATTTTATTGAGGATTGGTGAAATCCCAAAAGGTTAAATCATTGAAAATTTCCACATTTAAACATCGTCGATCACTGATCCCCGATGCATTTCGGCATCGGTAAGTTTCAAGGTGGGGTAATCCGAGAACACTTGTTTAAATTTATTATTGATCCTTGATCCTTGATCCTTTTCAGCATCGGCAGGGTAGGACCTATTGTTAAAACGATTAGCTAATGAAAAGTCCTTGATTATGAATAACACAATTAAACGAAGACGTCGGTTTCAAGTGCCACATGTCTTTGTTGTGTAGGCATTTCGAACAACCTAATTTCATCTCGAGTCACCTTAGGTTTCCCCGTGTCCTAGTCACACTTCCAAGTCCACATTTCCACATCAGCATTGTACGGAAAGATGGGTCAGCATCAAAAATTTTGTCGAAAGATATCAACGAACATGGTCTAAAGAAAATCCCTAACTCCCAATTCAGCCGTTAATTTAGTGGAATGATGCGACGTTTTTAGAACACAATAAGATTGGATTCTATAATTTAATAGGCCAATTAATGTTTTTCTCTGTATACGTTGCTACCTCATGCATCGATTGAACAACGGGAATTTGAAATCGTCGATAGACCGGATTATATCACGCGCCTGCACTGCCAACCTACGACTTCATTTAATCTTGAACATAATGAATATCTAGCAACATATTTTGTAGAACCGCACTCATACCTCGAATTGAATAATTGATGCAACAAGGTAAGTATTATCTTTGTTTAAATCACTAAGATAACTTCGAACACCTCCATTATGAACACAAGTTTCCCATTTCCATAGAAGCTGAAGAAGTGAAGAGAGTGTCTCAATAGTTGTGTTTGATTCTCAAACTTAAAAAAAAAAACAGGTTAAGCTAGCGCGAAGAAGAGGTATGTATTAATTTTTATCAATTCGGTGGTCATAAATTTTATGTATCAGCATCCTATCCAAAAAATGATGTATAATGTTGTTCTATCTACAAGTAAAATGCCTCTAAGGAATCCAATGACCAGACGCTCGTCGAGGGCACCAAAATTAAAGGAAGTAGAGATGGGTGAAGGATCTTCTCCCAGCACGACGAGGCAGTTGGAATTTGTTCATAGAGTGGAGTCGGTCATCAAACATTGACCAAGAAGGCATTTATTCAACCTCTCACTTTTGGTGATATAGAAGCAACCACTGGATCAAAAATAATTCTCCCACAGTGGGGAGATTTATTCAACATAATCAAACGAGAATATTACCCAGAGTTTATCCCACATAACGACCCGAATGTAAGGGCACTCGATGACCAAGTTTTCCAGAATATCCAGCGGTTGTGCTTGTATCTGGTAGTCTGCCAAACTCCAGTCTTGCCTTGCATTGAGACCTTTTGTTGGATAATTGATCACACAATCGCACAGAAGTTCCTAATCAATGATGAGAATGGTGGATGTGTGATAGTTTTTCTCCTGACAGAGGTCCAGGAGTACTAAAATATCAGGGACCCAAAGGAGAGGTTGAACACAGAATTCGTGCTGAATTTCTATGAATTCCATGACACCAATCGATTAATGGCTTCCTGGTGGAAGGAAGACAAGAAATTTATGAACCAGAGCAAGGGCTGGTATGGCACAGTGAATCTGAGGGAGCGATATATCTACTCAATGGCTCTAATCTGTCGATTATACAGAGAAAAAGATTAAAGTTCTCAGAGGCATGGATGCCCCTGGCATACACTCTGGTGATTTTCAAGAGTAGCTTCAACTGGGGAGAAAATATCTCCAAGAAATTGAGCACTAGTATACTGCAAGCCCAATCACCAAAGGAGGGAGAAGCACCTGCTTTTCACATGGCCTTGTATCTGATAGATTTAATATGTGTGAGGAATGTCTTCACCGCTATGAATTTTAGTTGGCACATCGCAGAGCTTCCTACACATGTCTACTTCAACATCCTATGGGAAAACATGTACAAGAAGTATTATGCCCTTATTTGTGGTGAATTCATTGCCCAGATTTATTTCATTATACTTAAAAAGGAATGCCCAAGGTTGTCTGTAGCGGCCAAGAAAACGAATTTGAAAGTAGACCACTAGTACCTATATGATACAACAACCTATATCAGGGTGTTCAAGGCCACTGGAGCACCACATTTTCTCCCTGCTCACGTCCCATACTGACTCGTTGTAGGATAAATCTGTTACTAGACTATCCTGTAGGGCTATAACGCCACTTTGGTTAAGGAAAAGAAATGAGCATTCATCCCCTACAGTTTCCATGTAGGGTTTTATATAGTGAAGGACACTGCTCAAGCTAAACAAGAGGGTTTGAGTCAGCTAGAATACAGGTTCTTGACAGGTGAGTTTCGCAAGCATGACCCTAAAGGCCTATTTCTCCAACACGCTTCACAAGTCTCTTCCTGATTTCCATATGCGCATGACAAGTTTGAAGATGAGATTTTTATAGAATGTGCTCAGGACTGTGAGGAGGTATTACATAGAAAATCTAACCTGAACATGACTAGGTTCAAATATATGAGTATGGATGAGTAGTTCAAAACAACAGAACAATTGGCTCAAGAATATATGAGGGTTAAATAAGAAATCAGAGCAACATAAACCACAGAGGCATAAAGGAGAGGTTTGTTATCACTAGAAGGAGCCCAAAGAATCTTTGACCATCTAGAGAACAATCCTTAACTAATAGAAATGATGAGGATCACCCTGACCGACCCAATCGCAATCAGAGAAGAGATAAATGGCTCAGAGTCAATACAACTGGAGGACACCACTGGTCCGAAAAACCCCAAAGTTCCATCACCACAGGCTAGATCATCGATGACCATTCCAAACTAGTATGAGATTCCAAGAACACCAGGTAAAATAGGTGTGCCAAATCCCCTGTTTGATATAATAACCATCTATGATGATGAAGAGAGTTCATAGGTCTCACTTGTAACTCTGATACTAATTACAAAGGAGAAATAACCTAGGGAACATCTACTCCAAGTCCCGATGCACCAGTTCCAAACCCTTTTCAGAGCGACCATGAGGCCGAAAGTGTCTTAGACACTGATTTTATCGACCTATCGGGGACCCCGAAAGACAGCTCCAAGGATGAGCTAGGTTCAGGTGGACAAAAAGAGGAAGTGTAATAGCTAGAGATCGACACTTCAATAGCTAATCACCAAGTAAATACTGAACATATCACTGACTCTTCAATTTTTCTCGATACCTCACCAGCCGATAAACACAAGATGAAGGTCGAGCCATCGAGACATATGAAATAAATACAAGAACCAGTCCTAGAAAAAATACATACAACATGAAGCCTGGAAAACACTCTAACCTGGGGAGAACAACAAATCCCTGAGCTCATTGATGAGGTCATCGATATACAGGCGATCACTTATGACAGGAAGAGGAAAGATATCATGAGGAGGACCACCAATAAAAGAAGACTCACGTTGGATAGCTTGATTATCATCACCACGAAGGAGAAGTTGTTCAACACAGAACACGCAAAGACATCTGAGTTCATTGATGCAAGGACGGATATCACTAATGCCAAGTTGGATCGAGCGAAGCGAGATGAAAAATAACTAGTCGTTGCACTGAAGGAGCTAGACCGTCTGCGGCCCTTGGAAAAATATTATCAAGACTCAACACAGGCCACAGTTTTTCTTAAGAGTGAGTTCCAAGATGCATATGCAAAGTTCACAAGAGAAAGACATATTTTCTCTACAGGCATAGCCGATTTCCAAGAATGTACCCTTATGGCACTTGCAACCTCCAAGGACATAGAGAGATGGTATGAAAAATCATATCAAGCAATAGAACGAATTGACTACATCAGTGCAGTGTTGAAGGGCCGAGATGCAGAGGATAATGGTATTCGAGTGCTAAGGGATAGCAGGATCTCCTGGATTAGGAAAGAAGTTGAATACTAGGTAAGTATGGCCCAGGAACCTTAGCGAGAGATACATAAGAAGTGGGCTAAGTGAGAAAGAGGCTGGGAAAATATTAATTGGGAGATGAAAGACATTGGCCTCCCAGATTTCATCTCACCTGAATAATTTGTCGACTTACATGATATAGTCAAACGACATGCATAACAAGACTCAACATGGGAAGTTGGAGATGGCACGTGTGGAAAGCATGACACCGGGTCAAATACAACAATTTATGGAACATCTGATCAAGGCTCATGCAATTTTGTAGCGTTTGAGTTCCAAAATCATCAAATACATAGAACGGGCAATAGAACTGAAGGAAATCCTTTCATCCTCGATGGACCAACACAGATTCTCGTATGTTGACACATGTGAGGATGTCTTCATCAAATGGTTAGAATATGAGAAGAGTCATCCACTCCAGTAGAACCACGAGATTATTTTCAGAGAACAAAGAGATCAAGCACCACATGGGAATAATGTATTTTTCTTAACACAAAGTTGTAGCAGCTATTTTTAGTTAGTGATTCTTTATAAATAAGCGGATTGAACTTTTAGAAAGGGTCGATAGTTTTGGGAAAAGACCCTCTTTTTAGAATTGTAAAGAACTATTTTTGAACAACCTTAATTGAGAATTTTTGTTTAGAAATAGAGACAAAATTCTATTTTTCATCAAAGGCGTTATGTGATTGGATTGAGGAGGAATTACTTCCAACTTTTATTTCAGTAATTGTGGTAACAATTAAGAGTTTTTGAATCTATTGATAAGTTATTTGTTTCAATGTTTTAGTAGTTCTTTTGGTCTTAGTGATGAAAATCAAATCGTTGTGTTAATGTGTGATTGATGGTAGAGCTAAGAAACTATTTTTCTTGCAATCATCTTATGTCATGTGTATTTTATTTCAATAATCGTATCTCAGTCACTGTTTAAATACCGGCAAGTTAATGTATTATTACTAGACTTGTAATAGGTGTGAATATATTTGTCTGCATGCTTGAGCATGAGTGTTATCCCAAGCTCAGCCTTCTTCAATAGTTAAGATTCCCATCTATCAATTAGTTTATGCCATCACACCTCATTTTATCAGACTCGTATAATAAAAGAAAAGACAAAAAGAGAACGTTTAATATAAAGGAGGAACTTTCACAGAAAGTCCTCTTGTCAATCACTAAGTAAAGACCATCGATAAATTGGCTAGATTGAAATATCTGGAGAAGCATTCCACCATCAAACGTTGCAGAGTCTAATTGGGCATCTAAGGTGGGTTTTTTTCCTACTGTTGAGTTAAAGGGATCTTGGAACCCTCAACAATATCCTCATTGACCCAAAGGGAAAACAAAATTGTGTGTCCTGGACACTAGAATTTGAATGCACCAATAACATTGTTGAGTATGAAGCTCTGGTTCAGGGACTAAAGAAATCCATAGACTTAAACATTAAAGAACTAAAAATTTTTGGGGACTCTAAAATTATTTTTAGACAAGTAAAGAATATTATACATTGCAATTCACCCCACTTAAGAACTTATCAACAAGAGGTGCATAGACTAATAGAATATTTTGAGGCCTTCAATATCACTATTGTTCCCAGGAAAAAGAATAATCTTGTTGATTCCCTAGCCACTACAGCCTCGAGGTTATCCCCTTTATAAGACTATGAAGCTTCCAGGTTCACTGTGGAACTACTTTACAAACCATCAGTACCTAACAATATTGCTAATTGGAAGGTTTTCTAAGGAGATGAACAGATTGTATATTTTCTAACCAATCAAGAGAATATCAAAAATTTGACTCTTGATGATGAGGTATTCCAAGAGAAACTGGTAGAAAACAATTTCCACGAACAGAAGAGTGGAACCAATCACTCTAATAACAAACCAAGGTTTCACATGATATCGAAAGGGGTAACCAATTTGGAGAACCTTTTCGACCTAAGGGAAAGATTTAAAAGGTCAAAGAACACAAAGACAGGGAGCTCATGTCCCATATACGAGACTATAAAGCTAGGAACCCCAAAAAACCGTAAGAATGTAAATCTAGGAAAAACGATGTCTAAAGAAGACAGGAAAGCTTATCTCAAACTTTTTATAGAATATCAAGATGTCTTTGCATGGTCCTACCGAGAATTGAAAACTTATGACACTTGCATTATTCAACACACAATTCCGTTAAAATCCGAAGTAAAACCCTTCCAAAAAAAGCTCAGGAAGTATTATCCATCTCTGGAACCCCTCATGTATCAAGAGTTAAATAAATTACTAGATGCTAAGATTATATTTCAGGTTAGACACTCTTCCTGGGTATCAAATTTGTTTCCTCTCAGGAAAAATTATGGGGAGATCCGCCTGTGTGTAGATTTCATAAAACTTAATAGAGCATCAGAAAAAGATAATTACCCAATCCCACCCATGGAGCAACTCTTGCAGACTATGTCTGGTTCTGAAATTTTCTCCCTTCTAGATGGTTTCTCAGGTTATAACTAGGTTTTAGTTTTAGAGGGAGACCAATTGAAAACTACATTCTGAACCAAGTGGGGAACTTTTTCTTATAAATGCATGCCATTTGGGTTGATTAATGCAAGAGAAAACTTACAAGGGGCCATATATGTATATTTTCAGGGATTGATTAAAAAATGTGTAGTATTATATTTGGATGACGTGGTCATGTATTCAAAGAACAAAAAATACCGCATCCAACATCTAACCCAGATTTTCGAAAGGTGTACGAAATATGGAATATCTTCAAACCCTAAGAAAACTATCTTTGGTGTCGAGGAAGGGAAACTACTAGGTCATATTATATCTCAAGCAGGAGTTTGTATAGATCCAGAATGAATAAAGGAAATAGCTCAGCATGCCTTACCCCATAACAAAAAGGTTATGCAATCCTTCTTTGGGAAAATTAATTTTGTGAGAAAGTTCACACCTGATTTCACTGAAACTGTCAAACCCTTACAAAAAATGATCCACAAGGATGCATATTTTAAGTGGGATGATGAGATAAAATATTCTTTCAACAATATCAAGACTGCAATCTCTTAAGTTCCAGTGCTGTGAAGTCTTGACTTTAGTAAATATTTTTTCCTCTATACTTTCACCTCCGACCAATCCTTATTGCAGTATTGAGCAAGAAGGATGATGACAACAATGAGGAACCGATATCATTTATGAGAACTAATCTCAAAGGAGATTAATTGAATTACCCTACTATAGACAAACAAGCTTATGCAATGTACAAAGCAGTAAAACATTTCAGATCTTACATCCTAAAAAATCACACCAAATTCATCATGCCTCATCCTACAATACGATCCCTATTCATTCAACAGGAGATGGGGGAGAGAAGGGGAAATTGGATGGAAGTTGTCTAGGAATTTGATCTATATATAAAACCTACCAAATTAGTAAAGGGGCAAGGATTGTGTAAGAAGGAAGCAGAATCCCAAGATTGAATAAATGAAGACCCCTGGTGGGAGAATGAATTAACATTATGGTGTAATGAAGATTTGTACATTCCCGAGGGCCAGAGTCTTGGTATGGAAAATTCATTTACCTCCTACATCATGGGACTTTCCCAGAAAACCTAAACCCTAAGGAAAGGAGATCTCTCAGACTAAAATCTGCACAATATCACCTCGTAAATTTAGCACTTTTCTGCGTAAATTATGATGGAGTACTCTTAAGATGTATCGAACGTGAAGATGCAGAAGAGGTTCTGAGGGAGACCCATGATGGTTCTACAGGTGGAAACTTTGCAGGGAATACCATATCTCACAAAATATTAAGATTCATTTATTACTGGCCTACTCTATTCAGGGAAACTCATACATATGCTAGGAACTGTAAATGTTGTCAAATAAGCGCGGGTAGAGAAAAGAGAGTAGTTGTCCCACTCCAAACAGTGACTATATCCAGACCATTCAAGTAATGGGGGTTAGACGTCATAGGGTATATTACCCCGAGTTCTTCAAAACAACATAAATACATATTGTTTGCTAAAGACTATTTCATGAAATGGGCAGAGGCCATCCCTCTGACTCACATGAATGAAAATGTTGTAATCCAACTCATAGAACAACAACTGATCATAAGGTTTGGGATGCCCTTCATTCTCATTTTTGACAATGCTGCTTACTTTTATTTTACTCTATTAACAGATTTTGCTCTAGACAAAGGAATAATAATCAGATACTCTACAAACTACTATCCACAAGGGAATGGGGTGGAAAAATCAACTAATAAGAACCTAGTGAGGATATTGAATAAAATAGTCACAGAAAATTAGAGGAACTGACATATCTCACTTCATAATTCCTTATGGGAAAATAGAGTAACACCCAAAGAAGTTATAGGAAACTCTCCATACTTTGTGGTATACAGACAAGAAGCCATTCTCCCAAATGGGTTATATATTCCATCACTTCAGTTTGCTCAAGGTTCAAGAGGACAACCCTCATCAGTTATTCAACAAAGAATTGATACCATCCTCATGCTTGAATAAGAAAGGGAAAAAATATATATATAATTTCATCCCTCATCAGCAAATGGTTTGACAAGCATAAGGCCAAAGAGAATAATTTTGAAGTAGGAGACTTAGTCCTAAAATGGGATAGAGAAAACGAACCTAACGGAAAACATTCGAAGTTTCTAAATCTATGGCTCAGACCTTTCTAGGTATCTGAGAAAATTGGGCCATGCACGTATCGGTTGCAAAATCTGAGGGGGGAACCTGAAGCCCTCCCAGTGAATGTCCAAGCCCTAAAACAATTATTTTGTTGAAAAAAAAAATTGTGTATTTTTCATATTACATTCTGATTAGGATAAATGTGTAGGTTTAGGGTAGACTGATTTCAGAGTCCTTTTATTTCCATCCTCTCTTTTGCTTGGTATTTTCTTGTAATAAAGTTGTGCTCCATAAAACATTGGTCGACCTTAATAAATATGGTGTAGCAAACTCTGCTCCTAACTTACACTTACGTGCAACATAAGAAACATTGGGCAATTACAAATTTCTACAAGGAGATCTATATCTTGTTTTTGTAAAACAAACGACCTTGGTGAGTGATGAAGTGTCCACATGTTGGTCTGGTAAAGCCCAAAGGGAAAGATGAAAAGTTGGAAAGGACCACATGTACCTCTAGACAGAGCTAGGAAGAATTTCACATTAACTTTTTCATCTTGCAAATAACAGATGTCCTCCTCTCCAACTCGCTCAAGGAATTTCTGCCAGAAATAAATAAATTATATCAAATGAGTGCAAAGTCGGAGAGAGTATGCAGATAACTCCGTCAGGGCTATGGATGCTCACTGGTAATGAAGCAAGGTTTGTGATGTCGGGGTGACTCCGTTGCGGCTATGGACGCTCTCTAGAAGTGGAGCAACACCATAGCGAGTGAATAATGATAACCAAAACAACCTCGAGCCATTGAATGCCTTACCCGGCTCTTGTAAAAAAATGGCATAGGTCACAGTCAAGAGGAACAAAGGTAAAAAAATGGATAAACTCCATAGGCGGACCCGGATTCATGAACCCAGGAAATTGTACACGCATGGATAGGGAATACTTTGATAAAGAAAATCCAGTTAGTTTCTCAACCAGCTTCTATATGAGCTAAGCCCAAAGGTAGGAATGGAGATTTTTCTTTCTCCCAGAGAATCGCCATTTGTTGAGCGCTCAACACACCCTAAAATATTTTATGAAATTTTTATCTTTTGGGTACCACTTTTTTTCTGTTTTCTGCTTTCTAAATTGAGTCTGTTGTGGAGGAATTGCTAATTTCGTTTTCATGTCTCTTCATCGAGCAAGTTGGATTTATTTGAACCTATCAAAGTGAAACCTTTGTGTATAAAAAGAACTTGGCATTTTAACTAAGAATCTGCAGCTAAAATTGTGACCCACGCTCTTATTTTTGACGTCGACAAAATTCTGAACAAGTAAAAATGACCACATAGTAACAATAATTGTCGATTGTCAATGTATCATCGACATCGGTAAAAATTGGAGTATATGTGCACTAGTTGTTCGCAAAGACGATTCAGGACGTGGCTGATTTCCCATCGGCGTCGGAAAAATACGAGAGGGATAAATATTGACATGGGCCATGATGAACCTCCGATAGCCGATTATCGATGCATTTTATCAGGGATCTGTGAAATCTCAAAGGGTTAAATCATTGAAAATTTATGCATTTACATATCATCGATCGCCGATCCCCGATGCAATTTCGGCATCGACAAGTTTTGAAGGGGGTAATTCGGGAACACTTGTTTAAACTTATCATCGATCATCGATCCTTGATACTTTTCGACATCAGAAGGATAGGACATGTTTGTTAAAATGCTTATCTAATGAAAATTACCAATTTCGAATAATACGATTAAATGAAGACGTTGATATCAAATGCCACGTGTATTTTCCACGTAGGTATTTTGTATGACCTAGTTTCATCCTGAGTCACCTTAGGTTTCCCCATGTCCTAGTCACACTTCCAAGTCATCATTTCCCCATTAACGTTGTACAAAAAGATGGATCGGCGTCGGAGTTTTTTCCAAGAGATCTCGATGAACATTGTCCAAAGAAAAGTGTTGAATCTCAATTCACTCGTTAGTTTAGTGAAATGATGGGTCATTTTCAGCACACAATAAGATCGGATTATGCCATTTAATAGGCCAATTAATGTTTCACTCTGCATACATTTCTACCCCATGCATTGTTGGCCCTTGACCAAGTTTTGGAGAACTTGAGTCATGTTTGAATGATTTTGAGGACTTCGATAGGCTGGTCGAAGACAAAGCGCAAGGTGAAGCGGAGATCACAAGATCTTGACCCCCTTTTCGAGGATTTTTGGGCTTAGGGTTTATGTAACGAGTTATGGGATGTCATCCCATGGGTTTACCCATTTTAGGCCCATTTTGTAATGTATAAATAGATAGCTAGGTGATGTAATAAGGGGCCAAGGTGCTAAGTGAAGTAGTAGTGAATATTTGTGGCTTGGTGTGGAGCTATAGGCTTTGTGCATGCTATGTGTTAGAACTTTCAGAGATAAGTGAAAGTAATTGTAAGAAGATGGTGTGCAGACTGTGTAAGAAGGCTTTGTGTTGTGACCTAACTCAGGGAAGGAGGATCTGGCAAGGTGCACGTAGATCTCCTTTCCCATGCGGAGTGGGGTTTTGGGGCTCTGTGCATGTAAGAAGATTGACAGAAGATAATAAAGAAGAAAAAGAGTCGGTGAATGTAGCCCCGCGCTAGGGGTGAACCACATATATCTTGTGTTATGGTTTCCTTGTGTGATTGATGTGATTTATGCTTAATGTTGTTATCTTTATGTATGTTAGATGCATCTAATATTGTAGCTTAGTGCCTAGTGATGTGAATGAATGATAGATCTGATCTATTTCTATGTGTTAAGTGCTTGGAAGTGTTAGATATTGTTGAATACCGTGTTGTTCTGTAATTAGGGTTTGAATCTGCGATGTCAATAAGGGTTAAATGATAATGAATGTTAACTGCTAAGTGCTCTATTAAGGTATTGTAATCACAAATAGGTGTCCCAGCTAGGTTGTAGACATCTAAGTCCTGCAACCCCCCCTGCCTCTACCTTGGGTGATACTTCATCTTCTTCACAGGTCTTGTCGAAAGGGCCGGTAGTTAGGGTTTTTTTGGTGCACTGGTGAAGCGTTGAACCCTGGGTCTACCCCTGTGCCAACAAATGGTTCTGTTGTCGAGACTAAAACTGTGATTGCTAGGAATTGAAGAAAAAAGAAAGCTATGTGCATATATCTATTGCCCTAATGCGCAGTATTCTACTCAACTTGTGAAGCTCTGTGCTAAGAAGAGAAGCCTAATCTGAAGAAAAGAGGTAAGATCTTGAAGCTTTGTGCTTTGATAAAGGTAAGATAAGTGAATTTTTTTATTTCGGAAGAATGGATCTAGGTATGTTTAATAGATTTGGTCCTAGTCTGAAAACTAGGGTACAACTAAAAGAAAGAAGATTTGATATGAATAGATCTGATAGAAATAATGAAAGATATGTTATTCCTATGCATAGAAAGAATTGTTGGACTAACAAGTGGATGCAGGATTCTAGAAAGAATTTTTTGCAGACCCACCACTGTGATCCCAGTGCGCAGTACAGGAAAAGTTGGGGATCGTTCAAGAGAAAGAGAGGATTGGCTCTTTGTTATAATTGTAGGAGACCGGGACATCTTGTTAAGGAATGCCCTGATAGAGGTCTTATTTTCCTTTGTTGTAAATATATTGGACATGAATTTTTGGATTGCCCTAGAATGATTGCTAAAGTTGAAAAGATGAATATGAGACAAGAAAACCATGAGGAAGGCCAAGAGACTAAGACTATGCTCAAAATCCAGAAAGAATCAGAGGTTATATTATTGCAAATGAAAGAAACCCTGAATTATCACAGACACACTAGTTTATCAGAGATCTTAAAAGAGAAAGAGTGCATAGAAACAAGAATAGGAGACTTCGACATAGACTGTGTCCTGGATGAGGAAAAATAGGTGAATATTATGATAGAAAGTACTTGGGAAAATTTAGGAAAGCTTGTTATGGTTCCTTCACTGGGAGGAATAGGATTTTTTAAAGGGAAGATGATAACCCTATGTGGAAGACTTACCTAGCTACCTGTGAGTGTTCATGCCACTTCGACAGAAGAAGAATTTGAGGTCGTTAAGTTTGTTGAGAATAGCGCCCCATTTTCTATTTTTCTAGGAAAAACTTGGGTTGAGAAATATCAAATCCGAAGGGAACAAGAAGAGGAAACTCTAGAATAGAAAAATAAAGAACTAAGAGATTTCATGGCTAGGAGAATAACACACTTAATAAAAGAGCAGGAGGACAAGTCAAAGAAACTAAGAGCCAAAGACATTGTTGTCGAAGTTGAACGAACATAGGAAAGCTTAAGAAAATTATCCATATAAGAGAGTAGAGAAATTACTCCAGAAAAAGAAGAAGTATTACTCTCGAACCCTTCGAAAGAACCTCAGCGGTGCGGAGTTCCTATGCCAAGAAGAGATAAGAACAATAATGGAAAAAGGTAACCAGTAACTCAAATCACAGGAAAGAAAGCTAGAAAGCTCAACAAGAAGAAATCAAAGCTAGAAAAATTGCAAGAAGTACCAGAGAGGACTTCGCAGAAAGAAGGTTTGTAGAACTAGAACTTCGTCGGGATATCAGAATAGCATAAATTGGCACTTTGCCATGATGAAGCAATATGATCGTTGGAGTTGTCGAATGACACTCCAGAATGGATAGAAACGCAGTTATTGCCGGAACATTTGCCATTGGACCGTTGGGACCGCACCACAACGGATGAAATTGCATTGATTAAGGTGTTCCTACCCATTGGAGGGATCTGTTACGATGATGTCTATTTATCTCGTCGAGTGTTGCACCGAGAACACTTTTTCAATTGTGATTATCTGAGCCCACGGAGAACTAGTTGCTTTCGCACAGTGATTATTGAGAACTCGCCATTCATTCTGTTATATTGAGTATTTGGTCACCGACCTGAGATATCAAATCTCAAGTGTGCATGTCGAAAGAAATTAGCACAGTAGAAAAAGTCGTCAAAGAGATCCTAATAGACCTCATGGCCGAGAAGGTGATTTACGTAGGCATCCAAACCTCGTTGACGAGAGGAGTGAAAGCATCCTCGTCGACTGCTCGTGGATCTTGACCATCCCAAGCTGCGACAAAGAAATTAATGAAGCATCGTGATGACTTAGAGAATGCGAAGCTCATCCCATCTATCATGTCTGAATACATCCCGCCTCTGGCTAGCATGGTGAGTCATGATAACTTCCCGAGGGACTTTGACCACACAATGATCACTGCGTACCTCCCAAAGGGGATATGCGCAGTCAGACCGCAGTTGGAGAGGATTCTGACATTGAAGATCAATGATTATAACCTGGGATACCACAATAACTATGGCATGCTCACACCATACAATTATTTGACCAAGACAAAGGGGAAGAAGTTGAAGATCATCCCCCATCCGTGGACCATGGACATCACGAGGTCCACCATCTTGAACGTATTGAATATACCCCACATTGGAAGGCACCAGGAGGTTAACGCATTCGTTAAACCCCTGTTGTCATGCTTCCATGGTGGTTACCTATGGTTGGACAGGTGTATCACAAGCGATCCGGCGTTGATCCATCGGATCACTGGATTAAGCATGAAAGGACCAGACCCACAAGACTTTTATCCAGGGAAGGATACATATCGTGCCCTAACGCAGAGAATCAAAGATACCTATGGTGATGTGGATAAGGGGAAGCAAGGCTACAAGGTAGCCTCCATCTAGAATAGTGCGCCTAGCTTTCCAGTTGATCGTTGGTAAGCTAGTAAGGAAGAACAGACCCACGCAGGTCACGGGGTTTGTTTTTTACCTCGCGGGCAAATGCATTGAAGGGATACAAATGAACTGGGTGAGCTACCTCATCAACCAGTTAGAGAAAGACTGCCTCGAAGCTCAGGATCAGGTCTATGAGTTCCATTTTAGTTGGTTTTTTATCCTCATCGCCTTCATTGCTTGGGAGATGTCAGAAGGTGTGACCTTCCCTGAAATTGAGCCATTTGAACCCTTAGCTGCGAAGTTCACTACGCTCTGGTATTCAAGTGACATGGCTAAAAAATGGCAGTCAAACGCGGTGTTCCACACCTATTACCTACAGTTGAAGAGGGCTATTGAGTCTTTCCCTCGTATTACGTTGAACACCCTAGACAGGTTCAAACCAATTACGAAGTTCCATGCAGATAGACATTTTATTTATATCACTATGCGTGGAGACAAACATAAAGAAGAGCTTCAATCCTACTACAAGCTCACAGAGGAGGACCTGAAAAAATAACTAAGGAATGGCCTGCATAGCTCCTTATACCAGTCGACCAGGTAGAACTGTCTGACCTTGACCTCATTGGAAGTCCTATGGTAACTCGCGAAGAGTATGATGCACCCAGTAGTAGCAGGAAGAAAAATATGGAAGATGTATAGGAAATAAACAACGCATCAGAAGAGACTGCATCAAATTCACCTAGCAAAGGAGGAGATGACGAAGTGGACAAAGAAGATAAAGAAGGGGAAGAAGACAAGCAGAAGAAGGGTGAAGTAACACCACCTAGGAACCCCCTTGAAGAGGCAGAGACATCCAAGAAAAGAAAATTTTCTCCAACGAAACCTACATCACGGTAGAAGTCAAAATCTAGTAAGCCCAAGCTGCAGACTGTGCTCACGGTGGATGACATCAACTTCATCATCGTCATTGTATAAGATACAATAGAAGATATTTTACAGCGCAATGAAGAAAAACAAGAATCCATGTATGATCTCATTGAAGCAGAGCTTAAAGGAATACAGCAGGCTCTCCATTCAAGTCGTGCAGTGCCTACTGCGTCATAGTCAGCAGGGACCATAGAAGTAGGATATGAGCCCGCCCAGCTACGCAGGATAGCAGATGCGACAGAGGCTCACCTTCATTGTGTCCAGGAGGAAAAGCAATAGGCCACAAAGGCCCTGAAGCAAGCAAAAGAGGAAGCCATAGAACAATGTCGGGTTGTGTAGCAAGAAAAAGACGACCTCCAGGCAAAATTTGTAGAGGATAAAGTGCAGATCTAGAGGGAGAAAGAAAAGTTACTCGTGGAGCAGATTGGAGTTAAAGAATCAATCACTATAGCACTTCTCTCTATGACAGGCTTAGAGCAGATGGAAGAAGAGCCAATGGATAATCAAGTGGGAAGGCTTGTTGAAGCCATTCACCAACTCCAACAAAGAATAGCAGAATTGGAATTACAGACAGTGCCAAGCACTCTGTAGGAAGTGCGAGATCTAAGAGAAGAAACTGCGAGGAGTGCAGTTGAGAGAATCAAGGAATTAGCCTTGGAATGCAAATAGCTCAGCAGTCGAAGTGCACAGACCTACGAGCGCCTTGCAGAGGACCCTAAGCTCAGGACACTAGAGTCATAGCTCCAGGAGGCAAAGCAGTAAGCAACAATAGTGCAAGTGCAGTTGAAGCTACTATCACCGGTCGAGAGGATGAAAAGAGCTCAGGAATAGTGCATGGTTCAATAATAGGCCCATGCCATTTAGAACAAGGTCATGGAAGTAACCCAAAGACTCCAGCCAATGCAAGATGAAGCCTGCACACTTTTTGAGGAGATTGAAGGACAAGGTGCACAGCTAGAACAAGTAGGCAGCTCAGTTGAATAGCGATTGGAAGCACCTGTCACCAAGAAGTTCATTCAGAAGTTTGTCGAGCAGGAGGCTATGGCTAAGCAGTAGGTTGAAGAATCTCAACCCAAGCTCGAGACTTTCGAGGCAGAGTTACCTAGATCAAAGTGACTCGGGACGAGTCACAGGTAAGTGTTGGGGACATGTTGGCTCTTGACCAAGTTTTGGAGAACCTGGGTCATGTTTGACCAATTTTGGGGACTTTGACAGGATGGTTGAAGACGAAGCGCAAGGTGAAGTGAAGATCACGGGATCTCGGCCCCCTTTTTAGGTATTTTTTGGCTTAGGGTTTATGTAACGGGTTATGGAATGTCGGCCCATGGGTTTACCCATTTTTAGGCCCATTTTGTAATGTATAAATAGATAGCTAGGCAATGTAAGAAGGGGCCAGGGTGCTAAGTGAAGTAGTAGTGAATATTTGTGGCTTAGTGTGGAGCTAGAGGCTTTGTGCATGCTATGTGTTAGAACTTGCAGAGATAAGTGCAAGTGATTGTAAGAAGCTGGTGTGCAGACTGTGTAAGAAGGCTTTGTGTTGTGACCTAACTCGGGGAAGGAGGATATGGTGAGGTGGGCACAAATATCATGTCCCATGCGGAGTGGGGTTTTTGGGATTTGTGCATGTAAGAATATTGACAGAAGATAATAAAGAAGAAGAAGAGTTGGTGGACGTAGCCTCGCACTGGGGGTGAACCACGTATATCATGTGTTATGGTTACCTTGTGTGATTGATGTGATTTATGCTTAATTGTGTTATCTTTATGTATGTTAGATGCATCTGATATAGTAGCTTAGTGCCTAGTGATGTGAATGAATGCTAGATCTGATCTATTTCTATGTGCTAAGTTCTTGGAAGTGTTAGATCTTGTTGAATACTGCATTGTTATGTAATTAGGGTTTGAATATGCGATGTAAATAAGGGTTAAATGCTAATGAATTTTAACAGTTAAGTGCTCTGTTAAGGTATTGTAATCACATATTTGTGTCCCAGCTAGGTTGCAGACATCTTATTACTACAACCCCCCTACCTCTACCTCGGGTGAGACTTCATCTACTTCGCAGGTGTTACCGAAAGGGTTGGTAGTTAGGGTTTTGTTGGTGCACTGCTGAAGCATTGAACCCTAGGTCTGCCCCTGTGCCAACATGCATTGATCGGACAACGGGAATTTGAAATCACCGATGAACCACATTATATCCTATGCCTGCATCGCCAACCTACGACTGCATTTAAATCTCAATCATAATGTGGATCTAGCGGTTGATTTTGTAGATCCACACCTACACCTCGAATTGAATAATTGATGCAACAAGGTAAGTATTATCTTCGTTTAAATCACTAAGACAACTTCAAACACCTCCATTCTGCACACAAGTTTTGCATTTCTAGAGAAGCCGAAGAAACAAAGAGAGCATCTCAAGAGATGTTTTTGATTCTCAGAATTTCAAAAAACCCGGTTAAGCTAGTACGAAAAGGAGGTGTGTGTTAATTTTTATCAGTTCGACGATCATAAGTTTTATGTATCAGCATCCTATCTGCAACACGATTTCTAATGTTGTTCTATCTGCAAGCAAAATGCCTCCAAGGAAGCCAACGACTAGACACTTACCGAGGGCACCGAAATTGAAGGAAGCAGAGATTGGCGAAGGATCTTCTCTCGGATCTACAAGGCAGTTGGAGTTTACTCCCAAAGAAAAACCGGTCATCAAAACATCAACCAAGAAGGAATTTTCTCAACCCCCTACTTTTGGCAATACAGAAGAAACTATTGGATCAAAGATAATGCTCCCACAATGGGGAGATTTATTCAACAGAATTAACCAGGAATATTACTCAGAGTTTATTCCCCACAACGATCTGGATGTAAGGGTACTTGACGACCAGGTTTTTTTGAATATCTGATGATCGTGCTTGCATATGGTAGTCTGTCGAACTCCAGTCTTTCCCTGTATTGAGACTTTGAGTTGGATAATCAATCACACAGACATGAAAAAGTGCCTAATAAATTATGAGAATGGCAGATGTGTCATATTTTTTTTCCCAACAGAGGTCCAGAAGTACTACAAAATCAGGGACCCAGAGGAGTGGTTGAACACATAATTCATGGTGAAGTTCTATGAATTCCATGACACCAACCGATTAACGGCCTCCTAGTGGAAGGAAGACAATAAATTTATAAATCGGAGCAATGACGGGTATGAGATAGTGAATCTAAGGGATCCATATATCTACTTAATGGATATAATTTGTCGATTATATGGAGAAAAAGACTGCACCAAGTTCTCAAAGGCATGGATGCCCCTGGCATACACTGTGGTTATTTCTAGGAGTAGCTTCAACTGAGGGGGAATTATCTCCATGCAATTGAGCACCAGTATACTGCAGGCCCACTCACCAAAGGAGGGAGAAGTGCCCATGTTTCACATGGCCTCATATCTGCTAGACATAATCTTCGCAAGGAATTTCTTCATCGGCATGAATCTGAGTTGGCACATTGCAAAGTTACATGTACATATCTACTTCATCATCCTATGAGAAAGCAGGTACACAAAGTCTTATGCTCTCATTTGCGATGAATTCATTGCTCGAATTTCTTTCATTATATTCAAAAAGGAATGCCCAAGGTTGTCTGTAGTAGCCAAGAAAATGATTTTGAAAGTAGGCCACTGGTACCTGGATGAAACCACAACCTATATCAGGGTGTTCAGGGCCACCGAAGCACCACATTTTCTCCCCGCTCACATCCCAGACTGACTCGTCGTAGGAGAAATCGGTTACCAGATCATCCTCCAGGGCTATAACGCTACTTTAGTTAAGGACAAGAAACAAGCATTCATAGCCTACAGTTTCCATGTAGGGTTTTGTATATTGAAGTACACTTCTCAAGATAAACAAGAGAGTTTGAGTCAGCTGGAATATAGGTTCTTGACAGGCCATTTTCGCAAGCATGACCCTAAAATCCTAGTTCCCCAACATGCATCACAAGTCTCTTCCTACTGGCCATACGCACATGACAGGTTTGAATATGATATCTTTACAGAAAGTGCTTAGGATTGGGAGGAGGTATTATATAGAAAAGATAACATGAACATGATTAGATTCAAATCTATGAGTATGGATGAGCAGGTCAAAACGATAGAAAATTCGGCTCAAGAAGCTCTCAGGGTTAGAGAAGAAAATAGAGCAGCAGAAGCCATAGAGGCACAAAGGATGGGGTTATTGTTACTAGAAGGAGCCCAAAGAATCATCGACCATCTAGAGAACGATTCTCAACTAGTATAAATGATGAGGATCATGTCAGCCAACCCAATCACAATCATAGAGGAGCTAAATGGCTTGGAGTCAATACAACTGGAGGAAAGCACCGGTCTGGAAAATCCTAGAGTTCCATCACCACAGGCCAGATGTTCAGTGACCATTCCAACCCAGTATGAGATTCCAAGAACACGAGGTGAAACGGGTGTGCCTAATCTCATGTTTGATCTTATAACCATTTAGGATGATGAAGAGAGTTCAAAGGTCTCACTTGTAACTTCGATATCAATTACAGAGGAGAAAGAACCTGGGGGAACATATGCTCCAAGTCCTAATGCATCAGTTCCAAACCCTCTGCAGGGAGACCATGAGGCCAAAATTATCTTAGACATTGAGTTTCTCGACCTATTGGGGACCCCAAAAGACAACTCCATGGAAGATCTAGGTTCTGGTGGGACAAAATATGAATTGCAACAAACAGAGATCGACACCTCAGCAGTTGATCACCAAGTAAGTATGGGGCCTATCATTGACTCTTCAATTTTGGTCGATACCTCACTAGCTAATGAACACCGGATGAAGGTCGAGCCATTAGAACATATGGAAGAAGTACAAGAACCAGTCCTAGAGAAAATACATACAGCGGGAATCTTGGGAAACACTCTAACCTGGGGAAAACAACAAATCCATGAGCCTGTTGATGAGATTGTCGATATTCTTATGACAGGAAGAGTAAATCTATCATGAGGAGGACCACTAAGAAAAGAAGAGTCACACTGGATAGCTCGATTCTCATCACCTCGGAGGAGAAGTTGCTTAGCACAGAACATGCGAAGACATTTGAGCTCATCGGCATAGGGGTGGTCATCATTGATGCCACATTGGATCAAGAAAAGCAAGGTGAAAAGGAATTGGCCATTGCATTAAAGGAGTTGGACCATCTGCACCATTTGGAAAAATATTGCCAAGACTCAGCGTAGGCCACGGTGTTTCTGAAGAGTGAGTTCCAAGATGCATATGCAAAGTTCACAAGTGAAAGACATATTTTCACTGCATGTGCATCTGATATCAATAAGATACCCTTATGGAACTGGAAACTTGTAAGGACGTGGAGAGATGGTATGAAAATGCATACCAATATGTATAAATAATTGACTACATTAGCACAGTGCAGAAGGGTCGAGACGCAGAGGAGCATGGTATTCGAGTGTTGATGGATAGCAGCATCACCCAGATAAAGAAAGTAGTTGAATACTGGGTAAGTATAGCCCATGAACCTCAACGAGAAATACGGAAGATATGAGCTGAGTGTGAAAGAAGCTGGGAAAAGATCAATCGTGAGATGAGAGACATTGGCCTCCTAGAATTTGTCTCACCCGAAGACTTTGTCGACTTGCATGACATAGTCAAGCGACATGCAGAATAGGACTCAGCATAGGGATTAGAGATCGCACAGGTGGCAAGCATGACACCAGGTTAAATGTAGAATTTTATGGAACATTCGATCAAGGCTTGTGCAGTTCTGTAGCATTTAAGTACCAAAGTCATCAAATACAGAGAACGTGCAATAGAAGTGAAAGAAACCCTTTCATCCTCGATGGACCAGCATAGATTCTCGTATGCTAACACATGCAAGGATCTCTTTGTCAAGTGGTCAGAATATGAGAAGAGCCATCCACTCTAGTAGAACGACAAGATGATTTCCAGAGAACAAAGAGATAAAGTGCCACATAGAAATATTTTGTTTTACTTAACACAAACTTGTAGAAGCTATTTTTAGTTAATGATTCTTTATAAATAGGGGGATTGACCTTTTATAAAGGGTCGATGGTTTTGGGAAAGAGACCCTCGTTTTGAGAAAAGTAAAGAACTATTTATGAATAAGCTTAATTGAGAAGTTCTGCTTAGAACCATAGACAAAATTTTGTTTTTTCATCAAAGGCGTTATGTGATTGGATTGAGGAGGAACTACTTCCAACTTTTATTTCAGTAATTGATGTTGTAACGAGTAAGAGTTTTTGAATCTATTGATCAGCTATATGTTTCAATACTTTAGCAGTTCTTTTGTTCTTAATGATGAAATGTGAATTGTTGTGTTAATGTGTGATTAATGGTAGAGCTAAGGAAAATATTTTTATTGCACTCATCTTATTGCATGTGTATTCTCTTTCAATAATTGTATCTTAGTCATTGTTGAAATACCAACAAGATAATGTATTATTACTAGACTTGTAATAGGTTTGAATATAGTTGTATGCATGCTTGAGCACTAGGGTTATCCCAGGCTCAGCCTTCTTCAGCAGTTAAGAATCCCTTCTATCAGTTGGTTTATACCAACACACCTCATTTCACCAGACTCATCTAATAAAAGAAAAGACAAAAGAGAATGTTTAATTTGAAGGAGGAACTTTCCCATAAAGATATCCCATCAATTACTAAGTAAAGTCTATCGATAAATTAGCTAGATTGAAAGATCTAGAGAACCATTCCACCCATCAAACGTTGCAAAGTCTAATTGGACCTTTAAGGCGGGTTTGGTTCCTATTGTTAAGTTAAAGGGATCTTGGACCCCTCAACAGGTTCCTTTCACCTTTTCTTAATTCTTTGTCATTTGATCAAAGGCCATTCTTCGAGTTTCGTCCAATTCCATGAGTTGATCAATTCGCCCATGCAATGCTTCTTTATCTGTAACAAATTGTTGGGTTATTTGTAATGTTGGAATCTAGTTATTTATAGGAAAGTGAGCTTCTAACCAATAAAATGACTCAAAAGGGGTTTTTCCATTGGAGTTCTTGGTAGTTGTGTGGCATTCCCACAAGTCATACTCAATTTTGTTGTCCCAACTCTTCTTGTTTTTCCTGACAATCTTCTTCACAATATTCATGATGTTTTTGTTGTTGGATTCCGCTAGTTGTTATCAGACAAATCGGTACGTACAGACACAAATGGATCTCCATAGTTTCACCCTGAAACTATAACAAAACAAGATAGTACACTAAACTTTTCTTAGATTTCAGTTACCAAATAAGAAGAGGATCCAAAACATACCTTTTAAATGTTGTAGACCTGACCTTGCCAATGTGATCCCAGCTCCATCGTAAGGCTTCTGGAGAAATATCTGCAAAGAAACACAAGCCAACGAAGACAAGAATAATAGAGTCTATTCGATATGAAACTATGTATGTCATCAAGTAATCATACAATATGGACAAATAACATTCATATAGGAAATAAAAAGTATATATGTATTAAAGAATGTGGAAGAAAGATACAACCAGATGCCTTGATGTTGTCAGGTTCCTTCCAACAGTTTCTTACTTCCCACACACTTTTTCTCCAAGGATTATGAGACTGTAGATCTGACATTTATCTATGATCTCATCTTGAAAAAAGTGAAGCTCAAAGCAAACATAGTCCCAAACACTCCATATGAACTAGCTATAGTTGAAGCTAATCCAAAATCTTCTCCAAAACTGACCCAAAAAAGATTATTCTAAAAGCTAACTTTCCCATGAGAACTCCCCTCCTTTTATAAGATGAAAAGGATAGGGTGAGGAGGTTAGGATGATCCCATGAGATCAGGGATGCGACTCAGATCCAAACCGATCGGAGGCCACCTCACCCTCGAAGCTTTTATTCTAGAAGTGTCGAGAAGATTCTCTTTTTCTTCGTACGGGCGATCGTCGCGCCCTTAACACTAAGAAAACTGCGACGATGTCACAGGACACTATGGTGCAACCTACATCGATCCTATATTGTCACACCGTTAACACTGAGCAAGGTGCGACGGTCCTTCTTTACAAGGTTTTTTACAAAGGAAAAGATAATTTCATCTCTCTGGGAAAGTTGGTCTTCATTCTCCTTCATGGATTAAGGCAATTGATACTTCTAAAGACGAGGGATAGGTTTACATCATTAATGGTCATATGGGTGGAGAAAATAATGTGTAACATTAAGCCCCCCAAAGTATGAAGTTAGAACAAAGTGATAGCTGAAATACTTTGTTGAGTGTGTGTTGGGAACAAGGAACACGTCGGTCAGAAACCTGCCAACAAATAAGGAAATACAGTACAATAATATATCATCACTGAGGTAGGCATTCCCATACTTAGAATACAAATGACTCGAAGAATAAATGTCGACATGCAAAGATCCATGTCAAGTAAGATAGGTCATGGCCACCAAACACACATTGTGGATCCATGCCATTATTACTCAAATATGAACATAGCCACCAAAAATACAATGTGTATCTATGTGTTAAAAACTCAAATTTGAACATAGCCACGAGACATACACTGTGGATCTATGCATCAGTACAATCTGAATATACTCCAATGCAACCTGAAGCTGTCAGAAACAATTCAGGGTCTTCATCTCCACCAGTCTGTAGTACGAATCTAACCATGCGAATACGTGTGATGAAGTCAAACGGGTGTGAATTTATGAGCTAAAGTCGAACACTCGGTGGAATCTCCTGATCAGGGGTCAATAATAAAAACCCACTGTCGAAATCGAGGAAACCTGCCATTGAGGCATGCAAGTTCCAAGGTACCAATTAGTTTCTAAGTCCAATTCCTAGATAATGAGTTGAAGTCGACAGGAAAAGACTTGTCATAGGAGGGAATCAATGTATCCCCCATCAACGACACGAAACGTGTAAAACTATTTGAAATAGATCAGAGTATCAAGTGATTCGGGACTGACTCAGGCATGGTCGATGCAATAAAAGGCTTAAGGACTGCAGAAATGGCCGACACAATAAAAGGCTTTCCGGGTTGAACTTCTCTTTGAACATATTGACGACACGACAACTATCTTGGAAACACTAACTCAACAACAGGGATCATAGACCAATTTGTAATATTATAAAGGAGTATTATCAAGAGACGAGCGGATTTTCCAACCTAGACACAAAACGAGTGAAAGGGTGGCATGTTCAAAAGTGAATTACTTCCATAGAATACAGGTTTAGACACATTTCTTTCCCAATTTCCCCCCACCATTTCTGGTGAGTACCTCTTTATTTTTACACAAGCTTGAGGAGGATAACATATGCTTGAATTGTAAGCTCATCCTTTGGATGAGTCCCTCAGAGTATATTTAACGAACCCTAGGAAGGAGTGGTTCGGTCCCATATGGGCCTTTCGATGTTTGTTTTACGAATCCAAAGAAAGTAAACTCAGTGGTCTTTTCATATTTATGGAGTTTGAAAAGAACTTAAAGAGGAATCCATAACTTCTTCTAATCATTCTTGATTAGAGTGTTCCTTTTTCATAAAGTAGTCTGATGAGACTGAAAAAGAGATAAACTATCGCTCAATAGACGTGATTTCTAATTCACTTTAATGAGCGTGAAAGATAACAAGATCGCTCAAAAATATTTTCATATTTAGAGAGTCTGAAATAGCTTAAAGAGAACTCCAGGGGATTCCTTTTTCATATAACCTTTACTAGTTCGAAAAAGTGATAAAAGTGTACTCAATTACATTCCCAAGTATTTACGAGCATGAGAAAGAACAAAGACTAAGCTCGAGATTGTTTTCATTTTTACTCAAGCTTAAAACAAAACAAAACTATGCTTGGGATAGATTTTATTTTTACACAAGCTTAAAACTAAACTAAACTATGCTTGGACCTGGTTTCATTTTTACACAAGTGTGAACCAGAGGAAACTATGTTTGAGGTAGGTGGTTTCACTTTTACACAAGCTTGAACCAGAGAAAACTATGCTTGAGGTAGGTGGTTTCATTTTTACACAATATTGAACCAGAGAAAACTATACTTGAGCCTTCCCAACGCATGGTTGGTACTTTTCCCCCAGCTTAAGAAGCTAGTGGCTTAACTTTAGCATGAATTCCAGAGGCTGTAAGCATTTCCCCCCAAGCTTTGTTTTTTCCAATGACACGGAAGGATGAAATGAAGCTTCAAATACTATATGTAACGAAGTACTTGACTCAATAGAAGAGGGGAGAAGTCTATTTTATTTTTTAACGAGCTTTCCAAAGAGAAGAAAAACTATGCTCGAGAATCCAGGTTCAATCCCCACACCTCTGCTTCATTTTTTAACGAGATTGACACAGGAGAAGAACTATGCTCGTAACCTTTGTTTCATTTTTTAACAAGGTTTCCACAAAGACACAAAAACTATCCTCATAAGCTTCGTTTCATTATTTAACGAGGTTTCCACAAAAATGAAACACTATCCTCATAGCTGGTTTCATTTTTTAATGAGCTTGAAATCAGAAAACCATGCTCAACTCTCTCTTCTTGATCATGGCTTCCAAGAGGAAAATGCTCCGGAAGGACACCATTTCAAGGGACGAAACTCAGTTATGGATTCCAAGAGATCTTCACTTGACGAAAGAAACACACTCTAGAAGGAGCACATGTCGAGGGTCATGATAGGGGTAAGGAGGTCAGGCTCTAATAACCCTATCAAAGAGATCACCATGTCAAATATCAGATCTAAGTCATAAGAGACCGAGCTTATAGTGAGAGGCTCATCTTCATCGACAACTGAAGGCATGGGAGACAACGCCACATAATTGACCTATGGAAGGGGTGATATCGTCTACATATAAGAACCGTTTAGGGAGGTCATTGAGTTGATGGTCAAGTTGGGTCCAATGAACGAAATTTGATCAAGAGTCACAATTATTCCATCATGAGGGATATATATCACACGAAAACGAGTGGAAACGATAGATTTCATGGCATAGACATAATCTCGCCCAAGGAGTAAATCGAAATACAAGGGGTCTTGGACTTCCATAACATCAATAAAGACAATTTTCCCTCCCAAAGTTACGAGAAAATGAGGAAGGACTCCTAAAGGGTGACTGGTTCTTTTGTTAAAAGTTAACAGATTCTGGGTAATCGACACAAGCTAAGGACAACTCAAAGCTTGCCAAGAAATTGAGGAAAAAATGCTAATGGATGCACCTTCGTCTATCAACGTCTGAGGAATGTCCTGACCACAAACTTGTATTTTAATCTTGAAATGAATGTGAGAGTGAAGACGATGTCCAGTTAGCACACCCCAATAAAAAAGGATGGCCTCATTACTTGGAGGGGGGTCCATGGGAGAAGGAGGAATGCCCCCTAGCATGGTAGATTTTGTATCAACGAGAAAAATGTGTGCATTATTAGGTTTACTCTCTAGCAGGAGAGTATGATCGATCGATGATGGGATCATATCGACCACTTGGGTTGAATTTTCCAAGGGAAGAATGGGGTCGACGGATGGAAATGGATCGACCTCTTGGGTTTCACTCTCTAACGAGAGAGTGGGATCAACTAAGGATGGGATTAGATCAACCACTTTGTCAACTGGTTCAACTAAGAGCATGACCAGATTCACTACTGGATCAACTGGACTGACCGACGAAGGGACCAAATTGATCATTCCATCAACTATAGGTGGGTTGAGAGTACGCCTGCGATAAGCAGTCAAACTTTTAGGCTGGGAAACAGTCATGTCTTCCAGTAATTTCGAGGCTTCGTCCATAAGAGCGAAAAGGTGAGTTTCATGACTCCCTCCACATAACCTACATGGGAACTTAACTCTACTTTTCTTCTTCCCAATGGTATCCTGACTAGTTCATGGGAGGTCATCAACATGTTGTTCAGAGGCTGATGACATGGGTTGGCGAGGGCATGTAGACCATGCTTCTATAACCTTGGATAGACCAGGGAAATCCTTAAGAAGATGGCTACCCTTATAAATCCTACAAGGGTACTTGGGCTTACGGGTTGTTTGGGTGATCTTGGCATCAGCAACACTCCCAACACGATTATCAGTAACTGGTTTTTTTCCAACATGTCTAGCAGTGGTTGGATGTTTTGACCCTTGCTTATTTTTCTTCTTATTAATCTTCCTTTTCTTCTTCTTCTTATCTACCAGGTTACTAGCTTCAAGGATTTGACTAAGCGAAGAAGATGAAATAGAAGAAAACCTTGCAAGTGAAGAAAGCGAAGAAGATATTACTAGTGAAGAAGGTGAAGGATCAACACGAGGTTGACGTTCTTGGGGGGGAAGTGCTTACAATCGAAGCACTTGGTGTATTCAAGATTACCATATTGGAAAACAACCATACCGGTAATCCAATTGTGAGACCTATAAGGCTCAAAGTAGATATGTAAGGAGGACCAATGTTTTTGTAAGAAGGAAAAACAAAAGGATCCCCCAGAGTAGGGGTTGATTCATTGGTCATTCCGGGAACTGATGCCATTAAACACAGATCCAACCTAGAGTCTTCTAGGGAAAACAAACAACACACGCTAAAAACCTAGGAAGCAAGAAAACAAACAAAACCTTCTCACAATGAACGCACTAGTTGGTGATGAAATCCAACGTCACGGGAACAAAGTAAGAAGGGACTGAGATAGAGCAGGTGGAAAAGTCACATTGACGACTTGCTTAACGGACTTACGCCTTGGTGCAATCTTCCACACAATAAACATGGATTTACCCTCCAAGGAGCCCGAGTGAGTTTGGACAACGTTGATTCCAGGTACAACAAATACTTTCCCCTTCACTGTCACCTCATGTATTAACCCTAAAGAAAGGACACTAAGGTTACCAAACACAACGATGCATGGAGAAACAGTCGACAATCTGATATACATGCAAGGGTAGGTTAACTGAGCCCGAAATCAACTTGAGAAGGCCCTTACAGGGTTTTTTTCTCAAGTGACCCCAATAATACACCCAACCACTACACCAAGATCAACAAAGTAGGGTTAGTAACTCTGTTGGCCTTAATGTGACCTCGTGATTGACCCTTGTGTGAGAAGGGCTTCCCAGGACAAAATGTAGTAAATGGATTTCATCGCTCCCTAAATCAAGATTATATGTTTGTTTACAACTTTGGAAAGTTATCTTTCATGCCTATTCCAAAGCCCTACAACTAACGTCCTTTCAAATCCAATTTATGAGTGTGAAAGAGACAAGTTCACTCGGCAATATTTCCGCTTTTTGAACACGAGTCGGAAAAGATCTTAACTAAGACTCATGACCTTTCAATTCCAATTAAACGAGTGTGAAAGGGACAAATTCACTCAACAATCTTTTCACTTTTTAGACGAGTGGGAAAAGAGATTAAATCAGACTCGCTTGGGAGTTTCTAGGTGGCATGTCACGGGGGAGGTCAAGGCCCCCATGTTGGACTTCTATGAAGTGTCAATATCTTACGAATAGCAGACATAAACTTGGAAAAAACCAAAGCTCTCTGATTCTAGGATGATAAAGTGAGAGCAGAGGTTACCTTCTGCATGATATATCAGATAATGTCCCTTAATTGAAAGGACATAGGAGGAGGCATTGGATACCCCACAAGACCATCCCAATCAAAGGAAACTTCTCCAGGACTTGGAGGGAGAGTATTCAGGGAGAGTAAAACTCTCTCTTGTTCAAAATGTGCAGTGTCAGAAATGATAACGACATGGTTGAAGGATGCATCACCCTCCAAAAGGAGAGTTCGATTGACCAGAAGTTGCACTGGTACGACCACTTATTCAACTTTAGGTTGAATAGGATGTGTGATAACATGAACAAGAGACACATCACCCTCGACAACGGGGGTGTGGTCAGGAGAGGATTGCATCGGCATGACTTTCATTTCAATCAAAGGAGAAACAGGGTGTGGGGAAACAACAGATGCCTCAGAAACCGAAGGGCCCTAAGGTGGGAACCACACTTCTGGTATCCCAGCAGTAGGAGGACACAAACGGGTAAGGCGATTTCCTTCGCAAGTCCTACAAAGGAATCTGGGCTTATGTCTAACATGTCTAGGATTCTCAATTGTATGGATGCCCCCAGCGTCGTTTACAATGGTTAGTGACATGTTCTCAGTGTGACTGGCAGAGGCTGGAGAGTCATCTCCCACATGATGTACAGAGGTTGGAGATGTGATATCGATATGACTCATGGCAATTAGAGTGATTCCCCCAGCATGACTAGAAGTGGTTGGTTGCGGGTCTTCAACATGACTTGCAGAGGTCATAGACCAATCTCCAACATGACTAGGAGTGGTTGGTGATGGAGCTCCAGTATGACTGGGAGTGACTGGACTAGTGGTGGTGAGTTGTGGAATTTGAGACCAAGGTCTCGGGAAAGATTGGTTTTGAAACATTGCAAGCCATGAAGGGTCTTGGTTTACACCCTATCCATGTCCGGAAAGGTAGTATCCTCTGCATAATTGATCCATAGAGGTTTGTACAGGTATCATCACTGAAGCAGATGTCTGCGAAGAGACAAAATTATGATAGGGATTATTCAAGTGAGGATATATGTTTCCCCCATGTTAAGGGGATCTGTGAAGAGGATAGCCTGAACCATAAAACTAATTCACTCCATATGAAATACCAGAGGACATATGTGGACCCTTCATGGGAAAAGTGTTCGTAGGAATCGGCATGGCAGATGAAGGATACACTGATGGGGTGTAACAAGTAGAAAAAACACCCATTTGAGTACTAGCTTTTGAAAAAGCATGGTTAGGAATGGATCCGTAAGAGGGGAGGTTCCAACCCCCCACAATGAGAGTTGGTTGAGGGGCATGACTCCTATCAAATGAATATGTAGATAGCGGGGCCATGCTGCCCCCGGATCCAATGCTAGGATTCATATAAGTGGGTCAGGGAGAGGATGAGACATGTGAAGGTATGTTTGGCATATCAATAGGAAAATGATTAGAGGCCCAAGGCATGGACTGAGTGTCATAATTTTGCATACCATTATGAAAAGCAGACGGATTCATCCCCTTGAAATGAGTGAACATCATGGGGGGGTAGCGATAAAGGACAAAGTCCCAAGAACTCCATTATCCATGATAATGACAACTCAAATCACAGTACAAAATCTCAAAGGCCTACTAATAATCAAAGAGAACACCAAAAATAATCAAACGGCCAATAAGCACACAAACAGGATAAAGTGGTTGAAAGGGGCCTCCCTACCTAAAGTAAGTATGCCACACCCAAAAGGGGCCTGAGACTCCCTGCTAAATATCGGAGGTATCAGAATCAGTTATAAGGTCCCTCATGGGCTTAACAACCAATCGATCAGATCCCCCCAAAGAGGTAATCCTCAATAAAGGTTGTGTGTTGTCCGACGCTTAACTGATCAAGGGTATTGATGCATAGGTGAACATTCGTAAGTCAAGTCCATCGTATGGGCAGGGTATCGAATCCTGAAACCTTAAAAGCACTTCCTCTCATGGAGGTAAGGGCACTAAGAAGATCCCCATATACGAATAGATCTCCAGAAATATATCTCATGCTAAGAATGTATCGGGGGGATATCCCTTCAACCGATAGCACGCAACCTTATGCTTAACTCTGGTGTAAATGAAGCCTCCTGATATTACCAATTATACAATGGATTTCTCCATTCCCTTAGTACAACACATATGTTGATTAAATAGCATTGGATAAGTTTACTCACAAAATCCTATTATGCATTGGAAAAGCACGTATGTACGCAGCTTGCAGAAGGACAACACGCATATGTACGTGACTGTCAAGAAAAAACCCATGTATATGTGTCAAAAAACATTTATGCTAAGGAGAAGGCTGAAAGACTCATACCTAGAGTGAACAGAGGTTGTCAAGCAATCATACGACAAGAAACTCAATATGAATGAGATAAATCTAAGGAGAAAAATACTCCAAACCCAAAAAAAGAAGATTCAATCCCTAGTGTGGTCACCAGTTCTGTTACGAGGAAAATCTCTCTATGGCTAGGGGTAAACCACAACAGACGGAAATGACTGCAGAAATCAACTCTATTCTCAAGTATGCTATATAAGCAAATATGCCAACAAGACAAGATAAAAGGGCCTACCTCGTTCAGACGTTCAATGAAGTCCACCGTTGAGCACTTGACCCAAAGAAATATACCTGCAACTAGTCCTCAACAACCAAGAAACGCAAGCATATGGTGATAATATATGATGTCATCACATTCAATAGCATAATCCATCAACATTCATAACAAATACGCCCATGGAATAATAATTCAAATATTTGCAAGATATCAATTGGACGAGAAAAGAGTATTTCTATTAAGATATAATCAGCAAAAGTGAATAAGTTACAGACTAATGTGTCAGCATGGTTCAAAACCAAGAAACTAAGTTCCTTCCAGCTGGGCCTCCACCAAAGGAAAGCTCATATAAGAGAGACAATGAAGTTCTCAATCAGTAAGGAAAGAGCTTGGGGGTTGAACATTGTGTTCAGACTTAAAGGATAAATGGATGCAGACTCAATGTGAAGTGAATAATTCCTCCAGAGTAACTTTACTCTCAAAGTTGATTTTTTTCTCCTCTTTTCCATAGCTTGGATTTGGCCCATTTATAGCCTTCAAAGTGGAACTGAAGGGCCAAGTCAAAATGTTTCTAGTATATGGAAGGACAAGGATCATTGATCTTGTGACGTGACATGGAAACTTGACACTATTTTTTTAATTTTGGTAACATTTCCCTATGTACGCGGGTTGTAGTGGTGCAACCTATGTATATGCATGTTGTATAGTAGGAAAGGTGTGTATCTATGGAAAAATTGTATTTTTATCTCTGGGATATGCAAAAAGGGATTTTAAGTCTGCCTAGGGAAATGGAAAAAGGCCTTATGTGCAAGATTGCATGGGGTGAGGCAAATCTTGCTATAATAGATGCCCTCTAATGTGTGAGGTCAGAGGAGTATATGTGATTGCCTAAATAAATTATAAAAACCCATAAGTGGAGTAATGGGGACCCAGATGGAAGAACTAGTTGCTCATTACAATTTGTACTGACTTTGCATACATGGCTGCCAATTTGATTTACACTGCAGATCCATGTGAAAATATACCAAACAATTGTTTGTGGCCATGAATAGGAAAATTCAAATGTAGTTACATGCCAAAGGTTGTCATAGTCATGAACAAGGCCCAGTAGATCCGGTCTCAAAATCAAACTAAAGATATTTGTATACAATGGAGTACAATCTGATCTCCCATGTTCACTGAAGTCACACAGGTACTGGTCCAATGAAAAGGTAGCAACAGCTCAGGAAAGTTATGTCTACATATTGATGTCTTGAAGTATTCTACACAATCTGCCAAAGGTGCAAGTCTACATCCTGTGAATAAAGGAGTTGAGGTCGAACACAATGAGACTTTGTTTGATTACCGATCATTGAGGTATACCGTTAACAAACACGAGACAGCCTATAGATGATGAAAGTAGGTATCAAGGCACCAAGTACATTCTTACAAGTATGAATAAAGTTGTTGAGTTCGAACACTTGAAGAATCCATCGATCAAGGGAAATTGATGTATTCCCAATTGTCGATGGTGAGAGAACATGCCACTAATGACTGCAAGCCTCTAGATACTCATAGGACTCCAGGTCTCGTTTCCATAATAGATGAGCTGAAGTTGATGGAAGGAGACCCGCTGAAAGGAGATCATTAAGGAATCTCTCATCATTCAGCACGAGGTACAAAGCAGGAGCTTGATGATTTGGAGGAAATCGGACGAAGAACATGTTCATGAACCAAACACCATGTGCATCTTTCATGTGTGCCAAGTGCAAGAGGTGCACGAAAAATACCCTTTGAATATCATCCAATGAGGAAAACTGCTGACAAAGGCGAGGAAACCACCAATAAGGATAATGGCCTCCAAGACACTGCATGAATCCCAATGTGTGAATAGATGTCTTGTCATCGAACACAAGGGAAACCACCCAGTCAACGACCAATGATGAAATGTCAACTGTTGGGCTCAAGGTTACCTACCAATGAAGAAAGTAGAACCAAGGTGTGTAATAGGACTACAACTTCATATGATTCTGAGACAAACTGAGGGTATGGACGACATGCAAAGTCAAGAGTTCTGATGAATGGCCGACACGAGTTGATAGACATCCTTTGACCAAAATCATGAGGTATATGGAAGACTTCGACAGCATAGACTCAATGACGAAACCATGAGATGCAGGAGGCGTCAATCATACTCTCCATAGGGACTGGAAGAGTAACCATTCGGGGGAGTAAAATCTCTACAACGAGCTCAGCTTCCTAAGGTCATGCTAAACCCAAAATTATGATGACAAGTGGACTCAAAAATTGTGTTCTATGTTCAAAGGTGACACGAGTCCTACCAATATAAGATAATACTCCCTTCTTGCTCATCTTTTTTTGTTTTTTCATAGTCAAATGAATGCTATGATATAGAGGAGGAAACGAGTGTAGCAAGTAAGAAAAACTAGTTCCAGCAGTGGAACGTACCTATGCTCAATGCAAGGAGGTGCATATGGGAGATGGACACTCGGGGGAATGTTCCCTCCTGGGTATAGGGTGTCAAGTTGCAAAGGATATAAACGAGGCTTTTCTTGGTTGAGGGTGAAAAACTATTGAGGCGAACGGTTTATAATGCAAAGCGAGAACCGGTCATAGGCTCAATACCGCAAGCAAGGGCATGAGATGCAATCACAAATTAACACCAAAAAATGTCCTTTTTTCATAATCTTAGTCTACTTGGTGTGAAAAAGGGACAAACTTGTACCAAATAGACGTCCTTTCAAATCCAATTGACGAGTGTGAAAGAGACAAGTTCACTCGACAATATTTTCACTTTTTGAACATGAATCAGAAAAGAGCTTAACAAAGAATCACGACCTTTCAAGTCCAATTAAACGAGTGTGAAAGGGACAAATTCACTCGACAATATTTTCACTTTTTAGACGAGTCGGAAAATAGCTTAAATCATATTCACTTAGGAGTTTCTAGGCGGCATGTCATGGCGAAGGCCAAGGCTCCCATGTTGGACTTCTGTGAAGTGTCAATATCTTATGAATAGCCGACATAAGCTTGGGAAAACCCAAATCTCTCCAAGTTGAGGATGATAAAGTGTGAGCGGAGGTTACTAATCCAGATTCGGAGCCAAGAGCTTGATGGGGCTCAGAAAGGCCTAAAAATAAAATTTCTCGAAATGGATTCAAAACAGATGTGTTTGTAGGCCTCGTTGATACGAACCCAACGCAAATTGAACGGGCTCAAATAGAAGTTATATGCTCCTGATATCGCGTTATGTTCATTTTCCCAAACAATAAAAAAATCAACAGGTCTACAGGCAAAAATTCAATGCTGACGTCATGTTGATGTAGCATTGAGACATGTGGCAGCATAGCAGCAGGTTGACTAGGTAGATGACAGTGATCCAATCAAATGCTGAAAGGTGGCACATTCTCGACAAATTTTAGTTCTCATGGTGAATGTGAGCCCTGTTGAAGAGAATACATTGATTGGATTGAGAAAGAGAACTTCTCAAAGCGAGAAGGTGGCATTGGAAGAGGGGCTTTCTCTTTATGAGAAAGAGTTTCGAAAAAAATTCTTCTCCATGTCGGAGATGATGAAGGTTTTGTATGAGGATTAATTGGAACAAAAGAGACCAGTTCTTGGTGAATCTTCAAAGGGAAAAAGTGAAGAGGGAGAGGATCCTCCTCAAATTCCTCCTTCACCTCCATCATCACCTCCTTCTTCTCATTCTTCTTCAAGTTCAAGTTCTAAATCCAATGCAAAGAAGCATGTTCATAAACATAAGAATGAAATTGCATTATTAAAATTTGATGTTAAATTTGAATTACCCATATATGATGGTGAATTTAATGTAGAGAGACTTGAAAATTGGGTCAGACAGATGGAGGTCTATTACAGTGTGCAACAGATCAAGGATGAGGCCACACAAATCAAGTTGGAATCTTTGAGACTTGCAGGCACAACACTGATCTAGTGGCAAAGCAAGTCGCAAAACGGAATGCAGCAAGTGGGTAATATATTTCCATCATGGCAAAGTTTTATTTCTTCACTTATAAAGCAAATATATCCTTTGGGTTATAAAGAGAAATCATTAATTAAATGGCAAGCTTTAAAACTAAGAAAAGGACAAACAGTGCAAGAATATACAGATGGTTTCGTAAAATGGCCTTAATGTTAGATATCCCTTTACATACTCAAGAAACTCTTATGAAGTATATAGGAGGTTTACCTGCACATATTAGAAACACTGTATTCATGTTTTGACCAACTAATCTGGATGAGGTTTTTGTTCAAGCGACATACATTGAAGTAGGGAAAACATGTGTTGGTGTATTAGGGGAATCGTCTTCAAGGAAAGAGGACAAGAGGAAGTGGAATGGAAAAAAGGAAAATGCAATGACGATAAAGGAAGAGAGGCCCTCTTGCAAGCATTGCAAGAAAGAGGGGCATGATGAGGACCATTGTTGGTAATTGCATCCCAAGAAGAGGCCAAAGTGGTTTAAGGAAAAGAAAGGGAGGCAAACAGTTGCAACAACAACACAACCCACAAACTTGGGATCGGATTCAGGTGATGAATCAAAGGTCTCATTGGTTGGTATGATAGGTAAAATTGGTGAAGGAATTGATTGTAGAAGTAACTTGTTTCGTATAAGGTTCATCATGCGACAAACTAAGGTTGATACATTAATCGATATTTGATCTCAATCTAACCTAATCTCAGAGGAATTGGTTAAGTAATTGGGGTTTAAAACACAAGTACATCATAAGCCTTACACACTTAAATGTATAAGAAATCATCATAAAATGCACATAACCAAACAGTTCACATTAAAATTTGCTATTTCATCTAAGTATGTGGATGAGGTAACATGTGATGTAGTGTCGTTAAGTGAATGTGGAATGGTCTTAGGTAGTCCATACTTATATGATCGTAAAGCAATCTTCTACAGGAAAAAGAATCAATATCAATTAACCAAAGCAGGTCAAGATTATGTGGTTCATGCTCATCATGTTAAAGAAAATAAAACTCTTCAAACAATGGAACAATTAAAGAAGGCTTTCAAGCAAGAAACAAACCAATAATTGTTTCAAATGAAGTAATCAATCTTAAGCAAGGACAAGAAATGATTGTTGAATGGAAAATCAATCACAGTTTACTTCAAGACAAGCTCATGTTGTGCAAATATTACAAGTATATCAGCTCATTTGCAGTCATGTTTTTTGTGATATCATTAGTAATGTTGTCTACATGGATGATAGTGGCTTCAGTAAAATGTGGCAGGGTTCAAATGGCTAACAATATGCTATCAGTGGTCATGATTGTGTTACAGTGGATCTTGATGAGACAGGTGCAGAGGATAGAGTTCAGAGACAAAGGACAATCCGGGTGGCCTATCCCAAGCTTGTTGACTGGTCAGTAACCTTTTGGGGACCAAAAGGTCCTTTAGTGGGGAGGTGTGATCCAGATTCAAATCCAAAAGCTTGATGGGGCTCAAAAAGGCCTAAAAATAAAAGCTCTTGGAATGGATTCAAAACATACGTGTGTGTAGGTCTCGTCGATACGAACCCAACGCAACTTGAACAGGCTCAAACAGATGTTGTATGCTCCTGATATCACGTTCTGTTCGTTTAACCAAACATGAAAAAAGTCAACAGGCAAAAAGTCAATGTTGACGTCATGATGACGTAGAATTGAGACACGTGGTAGCACAGCATCAGGCTGGCTAGGCAGATGACAATGATCCAATCATATGTTGAAAAGTGGCACATTCTCGGCAAGTTAAACGGGACCACATGGCCCAAGCATGGGCTGTCACGTGCCACCCTATCATTTGATGGTTGGTAAAAACATTTGGAGCTCATGGGATTCCACCCCATGACCTCTTGGTATAGAAATTCCTTGGAAAAGGTCTGATAGCCAATGCACCACATTTGTTACTTGTTTATATAATCCCCCTTTATATTATATAAAGTGAAATATATGTCAAATAGAGGCGGAAGGGGGCTAGGGACAAGCCCCAGCCCACAGATTCATCCTTGCCATAGCACCAACTGCCAATTGGGGGGGAACTTCACTACATAGTCAACAAGGTTCCATGATTCCAGGTTCAAACACTGGCACCTTTGGTGCATGCGATCGGGGCGGTGACCACAGTCCAGGCGCTTATGGTGGGCACGGTCCTATGTAAACACGCCAAGTGACTGATACCGTGGAACCATGGTCTATATCTATTGTTTGGGCGTGCAGATAAGATCCAGCCTCCAGTTCCATGGGGAACCACCATAGGAATCAGGGCTACGGTTTCTGCACCGGGATTTTGGTAGTTAGCGCGGAGTATGGGCCATGGTCCTATCAGTTATAACCATGCAACCAAGTATTTTGGAGGTAAGGGCCAGCGCGCAGCCCCTAGGGGGATGGCTCTTGGCCACCTGAGCCTGTGTGACCATATTAAGGGGGTGTGCGATCAGGAAAAGGGGCTTAGCCCATAATATATGCAAAAACTGGGTTTTTCCACTTACATTAGTGGTTTTTTATGATTTTATGCATGTTATTGGAGATTTTTGCCCATTTTGGGGGGGATATTGGGCTCTTTTTTAGGCCATATCTTGGGGGGAAGTTGGGATATGGTTACCAACTTCAGATATATATAAACCAGGCCTTCTTGAGGCCATGGGAGGAGATTCGGAGTAGGTTTATGTTGAATATTTTCCAAGCCAAAGCCATTTTTATGCAGGGAAGTTGTTGAGGAGCGCACCTTTGCGGGCCATTTTTGGGAGGTTCGGTCATCTGATTTGAGTGTTGTTTCTTCTGTTGGATTCTTGAGATCTAGTAGAACAAGAGCAGATCATTTTTGTAACCTTTTGTCACTGTTGTGATGTACTTATTGAGCTTTGAATAGAAATAAGAAAGCCTCACCCACTGAGACAAAGGCCCGGAGACGTAGGCGAGATTGCCAAACTCTGTTATCACACTGGTTGATCCATATGGATATCCATGGCCACTCACCTTTTCCAAGTGGCTCAAAACATTTTTCTGACAATTTTGGCAATTTACTATTTTTAGCAGTTTTAACTTCCGGGGCCATTTCGAGGGCCTAAATGAAGGTTTTTCAGGATTGAGCTCCTCAATGATAATTGAACACATAATTGAGCCCAAAAAATGAATCTCCTCGACAATACCTTTCCAATGGGCTATCACATGCCTAAAACGGAGATCGTATGCAAAAGTTACGACCCCGGGAAGTTGATGTACTACCTTACCCAAACGGGGCCCACATGACTTTTGGTGCTTCATCTCCTAGGGTTAGGTTTTTGGATGTCTAGGGTTTTGGGCATTCTTGCTTATTGTAAAAAGTCCTTCAGATCCTCATTGTAACCTTCTTCTTGCAAATGCGCACTGCCGTCACATCTCTTCTTAGAGATAAGTCGCCACCATTCCAGCAAGCTTGATTCCGTTGCATTTTACAGTTTCAGTTTATTTCGTTATTGAATAGAAAACCAGTTTCACTATATCTCTGTTATTTTTTGTTAAGCACCTGTTAATAATCCGTATTCATTTCGTTCTGCTCATAAAATATGGATCATTGGTGTTATGGTTTGTTATTGTTTTATGCTTCATTTCAGTTATGTACATGTTTATATGGTTGTGATATCTTCTCGTATATTCTTCCTCTTTCTTTAAGCTTCCTAATTGGTTAATTAAAACATGGATAATAACTCAACCATAGTCGTATAAAATATCTTTTCAGATCAAGTGGTATCAGAGCTAGTTGACGTTTGGATTTGAGTTTTACATCTTAACTAGGGAAAAGCTACATAGTGGTGAAGACGAGCTTGTGGAAGAGAATCCATTGATTGGATTGAGAAAGAAAACTTCTCAAAGTGAGAAGATGGCATTAGAAGAGGGACCTACTATTGAGGAGAAAGAGTTTCGAAAAAATTTATTCACCATGTCGGAGATGATGAAGCTTTTGTATGAGAATTACTTAGGACGAAAGAGACCAGTTCTTGGTGAATATTCAAAGGGAAAAAGTGAAGAGGGCGAGGATCCTCCTCAATTTCCTCCTTCACCTCCATCATCGCCTCCTTCTCATTCTTCTTCAAGTTCAAGTTCTAAATCCAATGCAAAGAAACATGTTCATAAACATAAGAATGAAATTTCAATATTGAAACTTGATGTTAAATTCGAATTACCCATATATGATGGTGAATTTAATGCAGAGAGACTTGACAGTTGGGTCAGGCAAATGGAGGTCTATTACAATGTGCAACAGATCAAGGATGAGGCCACACAAATCAATTTGGCATATTTGAGACTTGCAGGCACAACACTCATCTGGTGGCAAAGCAAGTTGCAAAACGGAACGCAACAAGTGGGTGATATATTTCCATCATGGAAAAGTTTTATTTCTCTACTTAGAAAGCAATTCTATCCTTTGGGTTATAAAGACAAAGCATTAATTGAATGGAAAGCTTTAATACTAAGAAAAGGAAAAACAATGCAAGAATATACAGATGGCTTTTGTAAAATGGCCTTAATGTTAGATATCCCTTTACATACCCAAGAAACTCTTATGAAGTATATAGGAGGTATACCTGCACATATTAGAAACATTGTATTCATGTTTGGACCAACTAATGTGGATGAGGTTTCTATTCAAGCAACATACATTGAAGCAGGGAAAACAAGTGTCGGTGTATTAGGGGAATCGTCTTCAAGGAAAGAGGACAAGAGGAAGTGGAATGGAAAAAAGGCAAATGCAGTGACGATAAAGGAAGAGAGGCCCTCTTGCAAGCATTGCAAGAAAGAGGGGCATGATGAGGACCGTTATTGGAAATTGCATCCCGAGAAGAGGCCAAAGTGGTTCAAGGAAAATAAAGGGAGGCAAACAGTTGCAGCAACAACACAACCCACAGACTTGGGATCAGATTCAGGTGATGAATCAAAGGTCTCATTGGTTGGTAGGACAGGTAAAATTGGTGAAGGAATTGATTGTAGAAATAACTTGTTTCATATAAGGGTCATCATGTGACACACTAAGATTGATACATTAATCAATAGTTGATCTCAATCTAACCTAATCTCAAAGGAATTGGTTAAGCAATTGGGGTTTAAGACACAAGTACATCATAAGCCTTATACACTTAAATGGATAAGAAAACATCATCAAATGCACATAACCAAACAGTGCACATTAAAATTTGTTATTTCATCTAAGTATGTGGACAAGGTAACATGTGATGTAGTGTCATTAAGTGAATGTGGAATGGTGTTAGATAGTCCATACTTATATGATTGTAAAGCAATCTTCTACAGGACAAAGAATCAATATCAATTAACCAAAGCAGGGCAAGATTATGTGGTTCATGCTCATCATGTTAAATCAAATAAAACTCTTCAAACAATGGAATAATTAAAGAATGCAGTTCAAGCAAGCAACAAACAAATAATTGTTTCAAATGAAGTAATCGATCTTAAGCAAGGACAGGAAATGATTGTTGAATGGAAAATCAATCACAGTTTACTTCATGACAAGATCATGTCATGCAAATATAACAAGTATATTATCTCATTTGCAGTCATGTATTTTATGCTATCATTAGTAGTGTTGTCTACATGGATGATAGTGGCTTCAGTAAAATGTGACAGGTATCAAATGGCTAACAATATGTTGTCAGTGGTCATGAATGTGAATGTGTTACAGTGGATCTTGATGAGACAGGTGCAGAGGACAGGATTCAAAGACAAAGGACAAGCCAGGTGGCCTATCCTAAGATTGTTGACTGGTCAGTAACCTTTTGGGGACCAAAAGGTCCTTTAGTGGGGAGGTGTGATCTAGATTTGGATCCAGGAACTTGATGGCGCTCAGAAAGGCCTAAATATCAAAGTTCTCATAATGGCTTCAAATTGGATGTGTGTGTAGGACTCATCGATACAAACCCAATGCAACTTGAACCGACTCAAACGGACATCGTATGCTCCTGATATCGCGTTTTGTTCGTTTTCCCAAATAGGTAAAAAGTCAACAAATCAACAGCCAAAAAGTCAATGTTGATGTCAGCATGACGTCATGATGATGTAGCATTGAGACACTTGGTAGCACAGCAGTAGGATGACTTGGCAGATGACAGTGATCCAATCCGATGTTGACAAGTGGCACATTCTCGACAAATTAAACGAGGCCACGTGGCCCAAGCATGGGCTGCCACGTGGCACCCTATCATTTGATGGTTCATGGGATTCCACCCCATGACCTCTTGGTATAGAAATGCCTTGGAAAAGTTCTTATAGCCAATGCACCACATTTGTTACTCGTTTATATAATCCCCCTTTATATTATATAAAGTGCAATATATGTCAAATGGAGGCGAAAGGGGGCTCGGCCCAAGCCCCGGCCCATAGATTCATCCATGCCATAGCACCAACTGCCAATTGGGGGGGGACTTCACTACACAGTCAACAAGTTTCCATGATTCCAGGCTCAAACATTGGCACCTTTGGTGCATGCGATCGGGGTGGTGACCACAGTCTGGGCGCTTATGGTGGGCACGGTCCTATGTAAACACGCCATGTGACTGATACCGTGAAACCATGGTCTATATCTGTTGTTTGGGCATGCGGATAAGATCCAGCCTCCATTTCTATGGGCAACCACCATAGAAATCGGGGCTACGGTTTGGGCGCTGGGATTTTGGTGGTTAGCGCGGAGTATGGGCCATGGTCCTATCAGTTATAACCATGCGACCAAGTATTTCGGAGGTAAGGGTTAGTGTGCAGCCCCTCGGGGGCTGGCTCTTGGCCACCTAAGCCTGTGTGACCATATTAAGGGGTTGCGCACCGAGGAAAAGGGGCTTAGCCCATAATATATGCAAAAAGTGGGTTTTTGCACTTATATTAGTGGATTTTTATGATTTTATGCCTGTTATTGGAGATTTTTGCTCATTTTTGGGGGATATTGGGCTTTTTTTTAGGCCAGATCTTGGGGGGAAGTTGGAATATGGTTACCAACTTCATATATATATAAACCAAACCTTCTTGAGGCCATGGGAGGAGATTTGGAGCAGGTTTATGCTGAATATTTTCCAAGCCAAAGCCATTTTTATGTAGGGAAGTTGTTGAGGAGCGCACCTTTGCAGGCCATTTTTGGGAGCTTCAATCATCCGATTTGAGTGTCGTTTCTTCTGTTGGGTTCTTGAGATCTGGTAGAACAAGAAAAGATCAGTTTTGTAACCTTTTTTCACTGTTGTGATGTACTTATTGAGCTTTGAATAGAAATAAGAAAGCCTCACCCATTGAGACAAAGGCTCAGAGACGTAGGCAAGATTGTCGAACTCCTTTATCACATTGGTGTTATGGTTTCTTGTTGTTTTATGATTCATTTCAATTATATACATGTTTATATGGTTTTGATATATTTTCATATCTTCTTCCTCTTTATTTAATCATCCTAAATGGTTAATTAAAACATGCATAATAACTCAACCATAGTCATATAAAAGATCTTTTCGGATCAAGTGGTATCAGAGCTAGTTGACATTTGGATTTGAGTTTTGCATGTTAACCAGGGAAAATATACATCGTGGTGAAGTTGAGCTTGTGGAAGAGAATCCATTGATTGGATTGAGAAAGAGAACTTCTCAAAGTGAGAAGATGGCATCGGAAGAGGGACTTTCTCTTAATGAGAAAGAGTTTCGAAAAACTTTCTTCGCCATGTCTGTTATAACCCTAAAATGCACCACACAGGCTTACCTGGCATCAGGCCAACTCATGTCTCTTCCTTGCCAAAGCCATGCTGAATAAAACCTTGACAAACCACTTAAATCAAGCAACTCGTGCCCTAACCTCTCACTGGGCGCGTTGGAACGCTTGCTGGCCTTATACTGCACGCGTTGGAACGCAGGCTAGATCACTACAGCCTGCGTTTACCTAACAAAGAAAAAAATCAGGAAAGTTTTCGCTGGGATGAAAAGATTTGGGTCAGTTAACTGGAACTCCCAGCCATGCATGTCCGAGAGTTTGTCTAAAACCCTAGCTCCTTCTAGCCTATAAAAGAAGGGGTAGGGGTACTATTCAAAGGAGGAAAAATCATAGCAAAGAAACTCTGCCCAATTTCCGAATCCGTTTTGTCCCAACCCTTTAGCCTTTCCTCAAGCTTTAGGAGAATTCAAGCAAAGCAGTTGGAGGAAAAAGAAGAGGAAGAGCCTAGGATCAGGATCGAGGAACGGTGGCCAGTCTCTATAATCATTGTAAGTTGATTCATGTTGAGATTAATAAAAAGATATTTTTCCCGTCCCGAATACACGAGTCTTGTATGTTTTATTTGATTTGTGTTTAATCTCTAATCCTCTAGTAGAACAATAGCATGCATGTGTAGTTTTGTCTTGATTGCAGGATCACTTTTTGGAAGGAGCAGCAAAAGCAAGGAGATAAAAGCTCAACGGAGGATCTACACCAACTGTCGATAAAAAGGTTAGTCGATTCTTCCCATGTGTGCATGTGAAAAAGGGTTTTAGATTCGGGTAGAAGGTTAAAAGTAGCTTATGAAGGGTCATGATCTGCATGCAAGTTTAAGCCCTAGCTTGCTAGTCCGTAGGGTAGAATACTCCACAACAATGTCAGAGATGATGAAGGTTTTGTATGAGGATTACTTGGAACGAAAGAAATGAAAGAGACCAGTTCTTCGTGAATATTCAAAGGGAAAAAGTGAAGAGGGAGAGGATCCTCCTCATATTCTTCCTTCACTTCCATCATCACCTCCTTCTTCTCATTCTTCTTCAAGTTCAAGTTCTAAATCCAATGCAAAGGAGCTTAGCCCATAATACATGAAAAAAATGGGTTTTTGCGCTTATATTAGTGGATTTTTATGATTTTATGTCTGTTATTGGAGATTTTTGCCCATTTTGGGGGGATATTGAGCCTTTTTTGAGGCCAAATCTTGAGGGAAAGTTGGGAGATGGTTACCAAATTCAGATCTATATAAACCAGGCCATGGGAGGAGATTCAGAGTAGGTTTATGCTGAATATTTACAAAGCCAAAGCCATTTTTATGCAGGGAAGTTGTTGAGGAGTGCACCTTTGCAGGCCATTTCTGGGAGGTCTTGTCATCAAATTTGAGTGTCGTTTATTCTATTAGTTTCTTGAGATCTGGTAGAACAAGACCAAATCAGTTTTGTAACCTTTTGGAACTTATGTGATGTACTTATTGAGCTTTGAACAGAAATAAGAAAGCCTCACCCACTAAGACAAAGGCCCGAAGACGTAGGCGAGATTGTCGAACTCTGTTATCACATTGGTGTTATGGTTTGTTGATGTTTTATGCTTCATTTCAATTGTGTACATGTTTATATGGTTGTGATATCTTCTTATATCTTCTTCCTCCTTCTTTAAGCTTCCTAATTGGTTAATTAAAACATGCATAATAAACCATAGTCATATAAAAGATTTGTTCGGATTAGTTACCTTCTCTGTGATATATCCGATAATGTCCCTTACTTGAAAGGAAAGGGGAGGAGGCATTGGATACCCCACAAGACCATCCCAATCAAAGGGAATTTCTCTGGGACTTCGAGGGAGAGTATTTGGGGAGAGTAAAACTCTCTGTTGTTCAGAATTTGTAGTATCCTGTGCCTAATTTATCCATAGAGTTTTGTATAGGTATCATCACTGAAGCATGTGTCTGCGAAGAGACAAAAGTATGATAGGGATTATTCAAGTGAGGATATATGTTTCCCCCTTGTGAAGGGGATCTGTGAAGAGGATAGCCTGAACCATAAAACTGATTCCCTCTATATGAAATACCAGAGGACATATGTGGACCCGTCATGGGAAAAGTGTTCATAGGAATCGGCATGGCAGACGAAGGATAAACGGATGGGGTGTAATAAGTAGAAGAACCACCCATTTGAGTACTGGCTCTTGAAAAAGCATGGCTAGGAAAGGATCCATAAGAGGGGAGGTTCCAACCCCCCACAGTGAGAGTTGGTTGAGGGGCATGACTTCTATCAAATGAAGATGTAGACGGCGATGTGATGGTGCCCCCAGATCCAATGCTTGGATTCATATAAGTGGGTCAGGGAGAGGATGGGACAGGTGAAGGTATGTTTGGCATATCAATAGGAAAATGATTAGAGGCCCAAGGCATGGACTGAGTATCATAATTTTGCATACCATTATGAAAATCGGACGGATTCATCCCCATGAAATGAGTGAACATCATGGGAGGTAGCGGTAAAGGACGAAGTCACTGGAACTCCACTATCCATGATCATGACAACTCAAAGCACAGTATAAAATCTCAAAGGCCTACTAATAATCAAAGAGCACGCCAAAAATAATCAAATGGTCAATAAGCACACAAAAAGGATAAAGTGGTTGAAAGGGGCCTCCCTGCCTAAAGTAGGTATTCCACGCCCAAGAGGGGCCTAAGACTCCCTGCTAAAGATTGGAGGTATCATAATCAATTATAAGGGCCCTTGTGGGCTTAACAACTAGTCGGTCAGATCCCCCCAGAGAGGTAATCCTCCATAAAGGTTGTGTGTTGTCTGACCCTTATCTGACCTAGGGTACCTGCATAATAACCCCTGCAAGTAACCTATGTGGCACCTAAGTCAAGCAACTAAGTAACCACAGTATAACCAATGCACAGGCAAACAGTCATAAGTCAATTCCACTGTATGGGCAGGGTAGAAAATCTTGAAACCTTGACAGCACCACCAATCATGGAGGTAAGGGCACTAGAAAGATCCCCATATATGAATAGATCTCTAGAAATATATCTGACACTAAGAAGGTATCAGGGGGATATCCCTTCAACCGACCTCATGCGACCTCGTTCGGAACCGAGAAACTAAGTTCCGTCCACTGGGCCTCCACCACTTCAATACTCCACCAAAGGAAAGCTCAAATAAGAGAGACAGTGAAGCTCTCAATCAATAAGGGAAGATCTTGGGGGTTGAACACTGTGTTTAGACTTAAAGGATAAAGGGATGCAGACTCAATGTGAAGTGAATAATTCCTCCAAAGTAACTTTGCTCTCAAAGTTGAATTCATTCTCCTCTTTTCCATAGCTTGGATTTCGCCCATTTATAACCTTCAAGTGGAACTGAAGGGCCAAGTGTAATATACCAGATATAAAAAGTATGCAGAACTGAAATAAAATGCTAGAAATGGCAGAATAATAGTAATATAACCAGCATAATCTCCACAATAACATAGAAATGATATAAGAATAACAACAGAAATAACACTTTGATTCAGAAAGCAATGTTCACGGGCCTCTTCGAGGGGGCAACCTTTAGTCAAGCAACACTTTGTTACAATAATCTCCAAGCTAGGGTTTTCATACCCTTGACCCTTATTTACACTAAATATGTCTATCAAGAGAAGCATCTAGAGGAAGATCCTTCTAGAAGCGGAAGCTTCTATTAGGTCATCTTACATCCACCTTATTCTATTTTATTGAAAGGCCTTATTAATATTGACCTTTATTACATCCGAATATATTGATCTACCTATGTGTGGGTTAGGACCCTAACATGTCCGCCCCCTTAAAAACAGCCTTGTCCTCAAGGCTTGAGATGTGGAAACTGCTGCAGAATGGTAGCTAGTTCCCAAGTGGCATCTGCTAGAGTTGTATCTTTCCACTGGACTAGCACTTCCTTGATGGTTCTCTGATGCAAGTGACGCTCACGCTGGTCCAAAACTACTTCTGGCTGTAGCCAAATGGATCCTTCTTCAGCTAACTCGAGAAGGTTGGTTTGAATTTGGCACCTAGTTCCAATCACCTTCTTTAAGCATGAAACATGAAAAACAGGATGTAGCTTCGACTGATTGGGCAGAGCTAACTGATAGGCGACTTGTCCCACACGCTTGAGAATTGTATAAGGACCATAAAATTTGGGCGCTAACTTTTGACAATGCTTGGCCTTGAGGGAAGTTTGCCTGTATGGTTGCAGTTGCAGAAACACTTGATCCCCTTTTGCAAATTAACGTTCAGAGTGACCTTGATCTGCTTGTTTCTTCATGCGATTTTGTACCATGGCCAAGTTCTCTTTAAGGGTACAAAGAATATCCTCTCGAAGTGTAAGTGTTTGGTCAACCGCCTGGACCTTCAAGGTACCCAGTAAGTATGAGAGAACTGAAGGTGGCTTCTGTCCATATACCGCTTCAAAAGGAGTCATGTGTGTAGTTGTATGGTAGGAAGTGTTGTACCACCATTCAGCTAGGGGTAACCATTGAGCCCACTGATTTTTATTTTCAGAGGCAAAACACCTCAGATATGTTTCCAAACACTTGTTGACAACTTCTGTTTGACCATTGGTCTGAGGGTGATAAGTTGTGCTGAGATGCAATTGGGTTCCCTGTAGCTTAAACAGTTCTTGCCAAAAATTGCTTGTGAAAGTTGGGTCACAATCAGAAACAATAGAGTGCGTCATGCCATGAAGCTTGAATACCTGGTCCATGAAAATTTGAGCCACCGTGGATGCAGTAAATGGGTGTTGAAGAGCACAGAAATGAGCAAACTTCGAAAGGCGATCTACAACCACCATTATGACTGATTTATTTCCTAATTTGGGTAAGCCGGTAATAAAGTCCATAGAGATATCCTTCCAAATAGCAAGTGGAATCGGAAGCGGTTGTAGTGTGCCCAGAGATTTGACTATTTCTCCCATGTTGCATTGAAACACCTTACATTCAGGGACAAAATTACGGATGTCATGTTCATACCATCCCTGAAAAAAGAACGTTTGACCCTGTCATAGATTTTGGAGAACCCGGAGTGCCCCGTTGTGGGTGTAGCATGAAGCTCAGAAAGTATCGTGGATTTAAGATTTGATTATTTGCTTCAATACAAATAGACTTTGTATCGAAGCTCATCCTAGAGACAAGAGTACCCTGGGGGAGCTGGAGCATTGGTCTGCAATTACTGGATCAGATGAAAACTTTTGGGATCTTGTAGCCATTCCTGGCGCACAGCTTGGAGCCAATCTGGTACAATGAAGGAAAGAGAAAAAAGCGATCCTTCTTCTTCATATTTTCGGGACAGTGCATCTGCCACCACATTGTCTTTTCCCTTCTTGTAAATGATCTCATAATCATATCCAAAGAGCTTAGTCACCCATTTTTGTTGCTCCGGGGAGGAAATGCATTGTTCCAGAAAGTACTTGAGGCTTTGATGGTTTGTCTTAATTTGGAAACGTTACCCCAAGAGATAAGAGCACCATAAATCAATGACATGCAGAATAGCCAACATTTCCTTTTCATAAATGGGTTTGCCCAGATTCCTTTTAGATAGTTGCTTGCTGGTGAAGGCCAAAGGTCGACCCTCTTGCATAAGGACAGCACTGATTCCTTTCCCTGAGGCATCACATTCCAACACAAAGGTCTTTGTGAAATCAGGAAGGGCCAGAACCGGAGTGGTGCACATAGCCATCTTCAAGGTTTGAAAATATTGAGCAGCAGCTGGATTCCAAGTGAAAGAGTTCTTTTTTAGGAGAGCAGTGAGAGGTGTTGCAATCTTTCCTTAATTCTTAACAAACTTGTGATAATACCCTGTTAAACCCAGAAATCCACGCAAGCTTTTGAGAGTCTTTGGGTGCAACCAGTCTTGCATAGCTTCAATCCTTTTCAAATCCACCCTGACGCCATCCTTGCCAACCAGATGACCCAAGTATTCTACTTCTGAGGCACCAAAAGAACATTTAGACTATTTCAGGAAAAGTTGGTGCTAAGAGAGTAGATGGAGAACTTGATCCACACGAGTAAGATGGTCTATCCAGGTTTTTCTATAGATGAGGATATCATCAAAGAAAACTAAGACAAAATGACGGAGAAAGGAACAGAAGACATGATTCCAAAAACTCATAGTGGCCCGCATGAGTTCGAAAGGTCGTCTTGGGAATGTCTGCCTCTTTCATACATATCTAGTGATAGCCCGAGCGAAGATCAAGTTTAGTAAAGAATTGGGCACCACTCAATTCATCCGAGAGGTCATCAATGACAGGAAGCGAAAATTTGTCTTTAATGGTCAGTTTGTTGAGGGCACGGAAGTCAGGACACATTCTCCAAGAACCTTCTTTCTTCAAGACCATGACTACAGGAGAACAGTAAGGGCTCGTACTAGGGCGGATAACGCCTACATTAAGGAGTTCCTGGACCATTTTCTCAATTTCATTTTTTTTTGAAAAGGGGTGGCGATACGAACGGATATTGGGAGGAAGGATTCCGGGTACAAGGGGAATGGAATGATCATGAACACCATGGGAAGGAGGGAGTCCTTGGGGAGTGGAAAATACCATTTGATGTTTAGAAAGGAGGGCTTGGAGGTCTTGTGGCACTGGGGGTGTCTTTGTTGCTTATATGGCATGGACTTGGGCAATGACACCAGAATGACCTTTTTTTAGTAGCTTTTCCATGCGATGGGAACTAATGACCTCAAGTGAACAAGCAGTGATGCCTTGCAATTTATATTGGTGGCCTTCCTGGTCGAATTGCATGGTTAATGCCTTAAAATCCATGAGAATGTGACCTAGAGTTCTTAGCCAGTCTGCACCCAACACAATGTCACAACCACCCATGTCGATAGCAAACATATGGGATTTTAGGTGGTAGTTACCGATTTGGAGACGCACATTTTCACAGCGCCCTCCACATTTCATGGAACCGCCATTGGCAATCTTGATTTGGAAATTGTTGACGGCATGGATGTAGCAATGAGTTTCTTGGGCAATGCAGCGATGAATAAAATTATGGGTGCTTCCACTATCAACCAGAATGATGACCTTCTGATGCTTGATGTAACCGATTAACTTGAGGGTTTGGGGAGCGGAGAAGCCAGTGAGAGCGTTGAGGGAAATGACCGGTTCCACTTCGGGAGGGTCTGAGGCAGGGGTTATGTTAGTGATTTCAGGTGACTCAGACACAAGGAGAGTTTCAACATCCTCTTCCAAAATATCTTCAGAGATGGCCATAAAAATCTTTTGTTCCTTACACTTGTGGCCCGAGAAATATTTGTCATCACAATTATAACAAAGGCCTTTGAGTTGGCGTTCGTCCATTTCAGCCCTGGTCAATTTTTGGATCTTTAATGGGGCGGAGGGAGTAGTGGGATTTATGGGTTTAGGGCAATGGAAAAGGAGGGTTTTCGGTTTTGAGAGGATACAACATGTTGTGCTTCTTTAGCTCTTTTAATAGCCTCCACCCAACTCGAGGGTCGAGCCATGAGGATATGGGCCTGAATATCATCCTTGAGGCCACTGATAAAACACTCTCGTAAGAAAGCATCAGTCATGCCCTCTGTTCGAAAAGCCAGGCACTCAAAGGCAGTTATGAAGTCTTCTACTGTTCCTGATTGTTTCAACTTTGTCAAACGACCCAAATGGTTGGTGTCGGTGTCAAAGCATTCATAAAGCTCAGTCACAAATTGGGTCCAAGAAATATACCCCTGACGGGAAGTTTTTCTCCATTTCCACCATTGCCAACGTTCTTGATCTAGATGGAGAACACCATACCGGAGTTTGGCCAAGTCATCTGTAATGTCGTATACAGAGAAATAATGTTCCATTTGGGTTACCCAACCAGTGGGGTCCGAGCCATCAAATTTGGTCACATCCACCAGTGGAAGGCGTAGGTCACATGGAAAGTGATGGGGCTGAAAGGTATAGGAATGGGAGGAATGTTCACCTTCAGTCTTTGGAGGTGCGTCAGAGAAAGGGTCATCTGTAGGGATCTTCAGTTTGGTGCAGAGTGATGCAAAGACAGATTCAAGATGGGTGGTCAGTTCTTGTTTGACTTCCTCTATTGAGGACTACATGGTTGTATTTATGGTTGTATTGATAGATGTATTGATGGAGGCAACAGTAGCACTGAGTTGTTTCACTTCTTTTTTGGTCTCGAGGAAACCAGATTGCAAGGTGTTGAAGCGAGCTTCCAGGTCTTGGCTACGAGTATGGGCCATGAGGATGGGTGAACTGAAAAAGGGGCAGGTGGGGTCAAAAAAATTTCCGAAAAATGATATGGATGAATGTGATAAGGGCAAAGAGATGAATCCAATGGAATAGGTCTCAAATAATGGTGAAAAAATTTCCAGACTTTTTTTTTTTTTTACACCTACGCAGTTATACTCCGGTCTAAAGAATACTGCAGCGATGAAATCCCCAAATGCTTAACCAAAAAGAAATGTTTATTTACTTGGCAACCTGAACACAGTTGCGTGGAAATAGATCTTGTCTATTTTAATTTGTTTATGTTTATGTCCCCCAAATGTTCTACAGGCAAGGGTTTTCCCTATGCTATAGCTCTCTGGTATATGTGCGGGGTCCAATGGTAGTACTCGAACCAATATCGGAGGGCACTAAATAAGGAGGATAGACCGTACCCTTAGCCATACTACCCGACTACCCAGGTACTAGAGAGTATCATCCCGACTGTTGTTCTCGGTGGCACTATAGCAGTCAGGTGGCCGATCGGTTTATCTAAAGAGGGCTTCAGGAAATCTAGGTTGATCTGTACACAGGTGATGTCTGATGCACTACCACTCGAAGGGGTACAAACAGGGGTTACAAGGGTGGCCAACAGATGTGCGCTTAAGAACCACTTGTATTTCATGCATGTATGAATCCCTCAACCGTGGTTTTATGCGTGTAATGACAGATCTTTGTGGCTTAAAGACGTCGGAATACGTCTCTACCCTGAAAAAAAATTCCCACAATTTCTTCCAAGGAAAGTGCTCTGATACCACTTGTTATATACCAGATATAAAAAGTATGCAGAACATAAATAAAATGCTAGAAATGGCAGAATAAGAGTAATATAACCAGCATAATCTCTACAATAACACATAAATGATATAAGAATAACAACAGAAATAACACTTTGATTCAGAAAGCAATGTTCACGGGCCTCTTTGAGGGGGCAACCTCCAGTCGAGCAGCGCTCTGTTACAATAATATCCAAGCTAGGGTTTTCATACCTCGACCCTTATTTATACTAAATATGTCTATCAAGAGAAGCATCTAGAGGAAGATCCTTCTAGAAGCAGAAGCTTCTATTAGGCCTTCTTACATCCGCATTATTCTATTTTATTGAAAGGCCTTATTAATATTGACCTTTATTACATCTGAATATATTGATCTACCTATGTGCGGGTTAGGACCCTAACACCGAGTCAAAATGTTTCCAGTATATGGAAGGCCAAGGATAATAGATCATGTGATGTGACATGGAAACCTGACACTATTTTTCAATTTTTGTCACATTTCCCGATGTACATGGGTTGTAGTGGTGCAAACTGCATATACGCATGTTGTATAGTAGGCAAGGTGCGTATCTGTGGAAAAATTGTATTTTTTTCTATGGTATTTGCAAAAAGGGATTTTAAGTCTACATAGGGAAATGGAAAAAGGCCTTATGTGCAATCTTGCATGGGGTGAGGAAAATCTTGCTATAACACTCAAGCACGTGTAACTCTAAACTCTCCTCCTATGGGATCGTCTCAAAAGGATCCTCCCTCAAATCATGAGTGCCACTCACATCCTCATGTGTCACGACTACCAAAGATAATGGAGTCTTTTTTTATGAAGAGTGTGCCAAACTCAACTGGCAATGAAGCTTCTTAACCTCCCTTTCCTTGTCCTCCACAAATTTGGGAGCAAGGTACCTATCTATGAACAACTACAAGTAATCAGATTTCATCTATTCCAGTGCTTCTTTGTTGATGTGCATCTAAGTACTAGTGACTCCATCTGCAACTCCTATTTGTCCCTCCTCCATATGATTTTTCAACATAAGATCCTCAATGAATCTACGAGTACCATCTCCTCTTGTCAATACTCGTGCAATCTGCTCCTTCATGGCCAATAATTGGTCCTTCAAGTCTTGTGTTGTTGCAAGCCTTTCTTCATATTTATCATGGTGGCATGGGTTTTCCCACCATTGATTTTATGTTTTGTTGTCCATTGTAAGAACACTACCCTCATCATCAACATCACGCATAGGGAAAGATGTTAGGTCCTCAACATCAATTGATTGGGACATTTCCTCATCTTTTGTTGATTTGAAAACTTCATCATATGTATATATGTCCAACACATTAGTGTCATTGGCCTCAGTTTTTAGCTCTAATGGTGTATCATAGGTTGTTTTTTGGCCTTCCTCTATGCACACATCTTCAGCATTGTTAGATGCATGCTCCTCCACCTATCCTTCATGTTAGAATATTTAGTAATACTGAGAGGAGGGGGTGAATCAATATTACACCACTTTCTCTTTTTACCATCTCTACTAGTCATCACATACTCAATCATAATCTATGCAAAGAATTCACCATAACACAAAGACAAACTATGTAGAGAATTAACTATAACACAAAGACATAGTACACATATATTTTACGTGGAAACCATACAAGAAAAAACCACAAATCTTATTCTTCTTATATCAATCATGAGTTACATTCAGTTTATGATCACCTACTCAAAGGAGGCTCCAACCCTCTAGATTTACCAACACCAACTCCCTAGAACACGAACTCCAACCTGTAGAGAGGACATCAATCCTCAATGAGCTCCAAATTACCCTAGGAACACCCTACCACTCTGAAGCATTGCAATCTTCGACTTGCAGTAATTAGTGAGAACACCATTCCTCTCAGGCACGAACCTAACGAGTGAGGACACAATTCCTCTCCCTTGCACCACCCTGCCTCTCTATATTCATTTTTCTTGAAACAATTTCTTTGTGCAAATTGACTTTTCTCAAGACTTTTCTCTATACATCAAGGTGATCTGATATATCTCTGGTTCGACTCTTTATAACCTTGATCCTTCATTTTATCCACACCACTCTCATGCAAAGCACACTACACATTTCTATTTATATTCTCTCAGCCTTAGTTTGACTAACTTTATGTGGACATATAATAGTTACAATGTGGACAAACTTTGACCTCACCAAACTCATGTTAGTTACAATTTTGTCTAAATAAAGTATGTGGATGCATGACAATTACACCATGGAAAAATCTTGACCAAATCAAAGTCCAGTTAGTTATATGTGGACAAACTTTTTAACCAAATAGACTTTGACTAAATCAAATGGACCAATTCTCCCTTGTTTTACAAAAACGTTCATTGTCATATCAATTCACATTTTGGTTTACAAAGCATCTATTGCACAGATAAAATAAAAGCCCAAGTCACAAGTCTTCATATTTTCGCACTTGGTCTGCAAAACGCTCACCCAGTTGCCCCACCAAACTATTAGAGTCCCCTAGTGACTCGCTCTCTTGACTACCAAACTTCCACTCGTTCTGTCCTATTCCACTTCAGACTTCATCTCATCACACTCCACTATGTCATTCGTCGCACTCAAGGCACCCTGTAGATTTTCATCTGTGCAATCTTCCACACACTCCACGATAACGGATAAGGCAATTCGTCTCATTCCACTTCACTTTCGAACTGCATCATAGGTCATCCTCCTATTTTGCACACACTTATGGCAAACTTGGTCACTTATGTGCACTCCTTGATGGATTTATGTTGTTGATCTCCTTTTGTGCATTCTTTTCACAATCTTCTTCTGCTCCATTGATCATTTCATCCTTCAATCCTTTTGCACGCTTTTGTCTTCATCTAATCATGACTTTCTATGTATGTGCACCATACCTTCTGTGCTATTTATCCTTTTGTCCTTTGATCCTTCTGCGCACTTTTGTTTTCAACCTTTCACAACTTCTTCTAAGGGTTTCATTGTAATAGGTTTGTGATAGTGCAGTAGAAATAGTCCTCCTATGCACTTCCTTTGCATGTGTGAAAAAATCATGCCATATTATTTGTGCATCATACTGTCTATGACCTCGTTGACATCAATGACAACATATACTCAACAAACTCTTACATTTCCATTGATGGCAACTCTACTATTGAGTTGTTCCCCCTGTCAGTATGTTCCTCTGTGTTATAGAAATTTTTGCCACACTCCATACATATTGCTTTGATGGCCTTCCCTTTTCCTTTGCAGACTCAAATCCCCCATTTTCCTCATTCTAGAGTCAAAAATTCAAAATTTTGTACATATACGTCGGCCACAGTTAGATAGCTCACGTATATGCAGGTTGCTCCATTACAGCCCGCGTACATGGGGTTTTGTGCTCAAAAATTAAAAAATATGTCTTGTTTCCATGCCAAGTCACGAGATCTATGATCCTTGACCTTCCATATACTGGAAACACTCTGACTCGACCCTTCAAGTCCATTTGGAGGTTATAAATTGATCCATATGAAATCCTTGAATAGATTCATCATTGAGAACAAAGACACTCTGGAGAAATTTCACCTCATATTGAGTCTGCATCCCTTTTTCCTTGAAAATCTGAACTTCTTTTGTGTTCAACCCCCAAGCTCTTCCTATATTGAGAAGGAGAAACTCGGTCACTCCTACTACTTGTGAGCTTGCATTTGTGGAGGATTGAAGTGGTGAAGGCCCAGTTGGAGGGACTTAGTTGCTTGGTTCCGATATGTGCTGATACATAAGTTTGTCACCTATGTACTTCTGTTGATTACATTAATAGGAATACTCTTTTCTTGTTCAATTATATGCTGCAAATATTTGTATTACTTTCCATGGGCATATTTGTTATACATGTTAATGGATTATGCTAGTTTATATTCTAATGTTTCATATAATTTCCATATGCTTGTGTATCTTAAATGTTGAGGGTAAGTTCCAGGTATGAAGTGTTGGATAGTGAGCTCAATCATGGTATTCTTTGGACATTCAGAAAAGGTAGGCTTCTAGCCTTCCTATTGTTGGCATTTCCATATGTCTAGCATACTTGAGATTAGAGTTGATTTATGGGTGTCATTCCATATGTTGTGTTTTACCCGAAGCCATAGAATTTTCCTCATAACAGAATTGGCAACTCCATTGGGGATATCTCCCTTTTGGGGTTATTTGGTGATTTTTCTCCTTTATTGCTATCTGTTTGCCTGAGTTTCTATGTCACATGTTGCTTGAAAAGCTCTATTTTTCTTTGTATTTGAGTTTCTTAGCCTAACCCTTGCCCATTCAGTGTCTTTCTTAGCATACGCAGGTTTTCCCTTGATAGTTGTGTACATACGTGTGTTATCAGTGTTTAGGGTGTGTGCATACGCTTATGTTCCTTCGACAATCGCGTACATTATTTCTAAGTCTTTTTGGATAGGTTTAGTGTTTGTTGGGTGAGTTTTGTTGGTTGTTGAGATTCACGAGTCCCTATCTTGTCTGTTGAGTGCCTACATAGTGATAGGAAGTTGTGTCATTGTTGAATTTTGGGCGAACTCATTTGTTGTCATTTTTCTCATTTGTTGTCCTTGCATTTTGGTCTGGGTAGTCTCTTTTTGGTGTTGTTCTTGGCTTGTCTTCTTGTACTTGCAGTACGGTCTACCTGAGAGGTTGTTTATTCAGTCCTTGCATTTTCATTTCATTATATTGAAAATACAAAACTAAATTTGTTTTTTTGCATTTTATTTAGAGCATTTTCACTTTTGGTTGCATTACATTAGTTCTGGCATGTTAGGAAACATTGCACATCATTGAAATTGAAGAGAATGTATCATGTGCACAACATCTACAAGCATACCATTTATTTGAAAAACAAGACTAGTACCTAGCAGTGTTTTTACATTTGCTTATTTTCTATATGTTGAGTCATAACACCATTGGTTTCACGATCGCACCTCTTGAGTAAGAAAAATCCACTAAAATTAACGTTGAATAATTAAAATTGATTAGAAACGATTTTATTTTTCAGGGTACACAGACAAGTTTAGGATCTAGGGACTTGGAAGAAGATTTTGTTAGTAAACTTCTCCAAGGCCATAAAACTCAACATATGTGTCTGACCAGGGAATGGTGAAACCCATTGTATAATTGGTGTCCTCGGGAGGCTCCGCTCACACCAGATTTAAGCACAAGGTCACGTGAAGTTGGTTGCAAATATAGCCCTATAATACCTTCATAGCGTCAGAAATATTTATAGGTTTCTATTTGTATCTTAGGGTTTCTCTAGTGCCTTTACCTCCATGAGAGGCGATGCTTTCGAGACTTCAAGCTTTGTTACCCTGCCCATACAGTGGACCGGACCTACGACTGCTCGCTTGTGAGTTGGTTATACTATTGTGACTTTAGTTGCTTGACCTAGGTATCCACATTGGTTGCTTGTAGGGGTTATTCTGCAGGTACCCTGAGTCAGATAGGGATCAGACAACATACATACTTTATGGAGGATTTTCTCTCTGGAGGAATCTGACCGACTGCATTATGAAGCCCACGAGGATCCTTATAACTGATGTTGTTACCTCCACTCTATTGTTCGACATTTGCATCCCCTCCTGGGAGAGGCATGCCTTCTTTAGTTCAAGAGGTCCCTTCAACCATCATATCATGTTTGTGTGCATCGGCCTTTAGTTTTATTTAGGAGTGTTCTCTTTGTATATTAGGTGGCCTTAGGATTTTGTTTTACATTGTGAGTTATGAATCATTGTGGAGAAAGACCAACCTCTTTGTCGGTCTCATTGTCTTTTGAATCAAGTACCACAGTTTGGTATGATACTGAAGTTGCCTCCTAAAAGGAATAGAGTTAATAAGCATGGTACATACACTTTCGTTGCTCAGGCTCACGATCATCCTACTATGAGTACTGACTAAGATATGAATGTGTCAGGAAGTCCTTCAATTCCATCCTTTGCTATGGTTAGTGGGGTCCCCTCGACTCCCTCATCATCGGTTACTTGGATTCCAAAGTCTCCCTCACTTAATGCTACCTAGCCCATGGTCTCTGATCAGTCCATGGGGGTGTTATAGCAATATTTGCCTCACCATTGCTATCTTGCACAGAGGGAATTTTTCCATTTCCCTATGCAGACTTATCAACACCTTTTTGATAAATCCAGAGCCAAAAATATATATTTTTCCACATATACGCTCCCTAACTGCTTTGCAAGATCCGTATACGCTTGTTGTTCCACTATAGCTCGCGTATATCGGGATTTGTGCTAGAAAATACAAAATGAGGTCGGGTTTCCATGTCACGATAAAAGATATCTGATCTTTGGCCTTCCATATACTGGAAACGTTCTGACTCGACCCTTCAATTGCATTCTGGAGACTATAAGAGCACAATTTTGAGCTATGGAAAAAGAGGAGAAAGCAATCAACTTTGAGAGCAAAGTTACTCTGGAGAAATTACTTCATATTGAGTCTACATCCCTTTGTCCCTCAAGTCTGAACACAATGTTCAGCCCCCAAGCTCTTTCCTTATTGTCAAGAGGACCTCATTACCTCTTTGCTATGAGATTTCCTTTGGTGGAGGATTGAAGTGGTGGAGACCCATTTGGAAGGAACTTGGTTTCTTGGTTTCGAACTGTGCCGACACAGAAGTCTGTAATGTTGATACTTCTGTTGATCAATTATTAATAGAAATACTCCCTTCTTGTCCTATCGATATCTTACAAATATATGATTATTATACATGGGCATGTTTGTAATGTTTATTAAGGGATTGTGCTATCTGATGTGCTAACTCATTTTATATATTGTCACTATATACTTGCATTGCTTGTTTGTTGAGAACTTCTTGCAGGTGTAAAGCTTTGGGTCAAAGTGCTCAACGGTGGAACGACATCAAATGATTGGATCGAGGTAGGCTTCTTCTTTGTATTGCACATTAGTTTGTATAGCACATGTTGGAATTGAGTTGATTTCTGCAGTCATACCTATATGTTGTGGTTTACCCTTGGCCATAGAGAGTTTTTCCCTTGTAATAGAATTGGCGACCATACTGGGGAAGATCTTCCTTCTAAGGGTTGAAGTATTTTTTCTTCTTACATTGTTGTTTTTCCTTTATGTTTTTTGTCATATCATAGTTGGATAGAGTCTATTCACTCTGGGTCTGAGTTTTTCAGCCTTTTACCCTTGCCTAGCCTTGTTTTAAAAGATATACGCCTTTTTTTCCTTGACAGTCGCGTATGCACGCTTGTTTTCCCACTGCAAGAGGCGTATATACGCCCTTTTCTCTTGAACAGTCGTGTATACCACTTCCCCTTGCTTGCTTGCTTGGTTTAGTGACTGTTGGGTAGGGTTTGAGGATCATTAAGCCTTCTTAGGTCTCTGTGGTACCTGTTGAGATTATCTGGGATGACAGGAAACCTGTTTGGAGTTGAATTTTTGGACAGCGTCTTTCTCTTTGTTTTCCATTTTTTATTTTTCCTTGGTAGTTGGGATGTCTGCTTATTTGCTTGGTATTTTGCTCGAGTGATTGATTTTATACACAGTAGAATTTATATATCAAGTTGCTTATCAGTCCATGTATTTTCTTTTTAATGCATTGAAAATAAAAATAAAAAATAGGTATTTTGCATTGGTTGGTATTTTTATCTTGGAACCTTTATCATTAGCTTAGCACATTTAGCGAAAGATCGCATTTTACTTCTAAGTTGCAAAGTTAAAATTGAAGATTGCACTATTTTTATTTAGCATAGCATTCACTGAAAAGTTAAAGTTAGCTTTGCATTATATCTATTTTTATTTTTATGTAGAGTCATAACACCATGAGTTTCATTTCCATACCTTTTTGAGTAATCACGGCCAATAAAATTTACGCTTTAAACTAAAATTGATTAGTAACGATTTTATTGTTTAGGGTGCACAAACTAGCCTAGGATTTAGTGCCTTGGAATAGGATTTTGTGAGTAAACTTCTCCAAGGAAATTAAATCAACATATGTGTCTGAGACAGGGAGTTGAGAAATCCATTGTATAATTGGTAATAGAGGCTTCTCTCACACCGGAGTTAAGCACGAGGTCATGTGAAGTTTTTTGAAGGGATAACCCATGGATACTCACCTAGCGTCAGAGATATTTCTGTGGATTTATTCGTATTTGGGGATCTTGCTAGTATCCATACCTCTGTGACAGGTGGTACTTTCAAGGTTTTGGGCTTTGCTACCCTGCCCATACGGTAATCCAGACTTATGATTATTCACCTGTGCATCGGTTATACAATGGTTGATTAGTTGCTTGACTTAGGTTTCTCATAGGTTACTTGCAGGGCTTATTCTGCTTGTATATTGAGTCAGATAGGGGTCAGACAACACACAACCTTTATGGAAGATTACCTCTCCGGGGGGATCTGACCGACTGGTTGTTAAGCCTACGAGGGCCCTTATAACTGATTTTGTTACCTCCAAACTTTAGCAGGGAGTCTCAGGTCCCTCCTGGACGAGGCATACCTTCTTTAGCGAGGGAGGCCACTCAGCCACTTTAGCCCGTTTGCATGCATATTGGTCGTTTGACTTTTTGGTATGCTCTTTGATTACTAGTTGGCCTTAGGATATCTTTTGATTTGTTGAGAGTCATAATTCGTCGTGGAGTCGGACCGACTTCCTCGCAGGTCCCGTCGGTTGTTACAGTTACCACTAGTTTTCGAGCTATTGCCTTCTAAAAGGCATAGAGTTATCAGGAGTGGTAAACACACATACACTTTTCAGACTTGTGATCCCATAAGGATGAGTACTAAGTCTAGTCTTCAAAACACTGGGAGTTCATCAACTCCCAATCCCACTATAGTTAATTGCACTCCTTCGACACCTGCAGCCGCTACAGTTGCAGTGTCGAAGGCCTACACTGGTACTATGGCTCGGTCCGTAGTCAATGCTTCGTCTCTTGCCTCTAACCCTTTTGGGGGTTTTGGCCACGCACTGAGTTACAATGTTCAGACCATCCCCATGGCTACTAGTCCATTTTCTTATGGAATTCCAAGTTTCACTTTGCAGTTTTCGACTGCCATCCCAGTTGTTGGCCATAACACTAGCCTTGGACCTGGGGGCACTACACCTTCTTACAGTCCTTTTCTGTTTGGTAGCTCTCATGTTCCCCAAGTGAATCCTAATGTAGGAAGTGTCCCCTTCCTTAACCTAGGGTCTAATCCTTCTAAGGTTGGATGGAACAACCAAGCTGGCGGACAAGTTCCGCCCTATATCCCTATCCCCTCGGTGTCGAATTCGACCAATACTTTTGGCATAATGAATCCACTTCAATCCTCGTGATTCCCACCCGGAGGAGGTCAGTCTTATGTCTTGGGCACCCCCCAACCTGGATCTAATCTAGTTGGGGGCAATTTTAACAACCCTCAATTTGGAGATAATCCAACTGGGGGCAATTTTCATAACCCTTATCAGAACATTCCTGTTGGACTGATGCCCAATCCATATTTCACGAATCCGCCTAGAGGAGGGTCTTTTAATTCTGGACAAGGTTCTGGTCCTTACCAGAATCATGGATGGAACGCAGCTCCTAATACTCAGTCTTTTCCAGGAGGATGGGGTCAGGTTTCGCAACCCCGTATTCCCTTTCTGGCCACGCTTAATCTGCCAGATTTGTCTAAAATAATGAACGACCCGGTGAGTCATGATCCTGCATGGCCCCCTATCCCCACCAAGCTTCCATCAGACATTCCAAAGTTTGAGGGTAAGAATGGAGAGGACCCTGTTGATCATGTCACTACTTTTTGTTAATGTTTATGCCATTATTATAGTTCTTTGCATTTCAATAGATAATAGCATCATAAGACCAAGATCACTGAGAAATACACATTCACAAGAGACACAACATTTATCCTCGAAAACCCTCTAGGGGAATAAAACCCAGCAAAAACTTCCTTATCATAAATAGCTTATACAATGTTCAAGAGATAACTCAAACCAATACAGAAAGTCCTCCCCAAGAGATGTGCCACTCTTCTTCTCCTCTCTCCAACTGTTAATTGCAGCTTGCCTCATAAGATAATGAGCAAGTGAGTTGTGTATTAGAAGTGAGGCGCTAGCCTCTTATTTATATCAAACTGGGACGTGTGAAAGGTCACAATCTGGCAGGGCCAGCCTCTCACTCTGGGTGGGTAAACCCACCTTTAATTAATTATGGGTCTTCCATTATAACTGCTAGGGCTGACTTCTTATTATGCACTTTGTAATTGTCCGATGACCAATCCGCAAATGGGGATTTGGTCCTTACACAATTACCAACATGATTAATCCTCAATGGGGATTAATCCAATAACAATAATAATAATAATGACATGATTAATCCGCAATGGGGATTTAATCCAATAATAAAATAATAATAAGAATGCTCTTCGCAGTTACATTATTTCAACACTCCCTCTTAACAAGAAGGGTATTCTTCATCAGCATCAGGTGAGAGAGGTCTGCATCATCAGTGGCATCTGGAGGACAGTATTGTCAATATCATCTTGAACCATTGTCTAGCACATTTACGAGTCATCAGAAGTTTTCTTCATCAGCAGCATCATCATTCTCGAAAGAATGTTATCATCATCTGCATCAAATATGTATCAGTAAAAATGATACCTCATTACAGCACTAGGCTATCACATCACAGTACTACACTAGCTCAATGTCACAGCGGTTAAGCTGGTAGCTCAGTGTCAGTCACATCTTGATTTACGTCTAACAACTAGGTCAGAAGAAAGTAATATCATCACCTCGCTTTACGTCTAACAACTAGCTCAGAAGCGAGGAATCACAACATCATGCTTTACGTCTAACAACTAGGTCAGAAGCATGACTCATCTTGCTTTACGTATAACAACGAGGTCAGAAGCAAGGAACACATCAACATCTCTCTTTACGTCTAACAACGAGGTCAAAAGCGAGGAATCATCTTGCTTTACGTCTAACAACTAGGTCAGAAGCAAGGAATCAGTGGTGTTATGCTTTACGTCTAACAACTAGGTCAGAAGAATAAATCATCTTGCTTTACGTCTAACAACGAGGTCAGAAGCAAGGATCACACGGTGTCATGCTTTACGTCTAACAACAAGGTCAGAAGCATGACTCATCTTGCTTTACGTCTAACAGCGAGGTCAAAAGAAAGGATCACAAGGCATCATGCTTTACATCTAACAGCGAGGTCAGAAGCATGACTCATCTTGCTTTACAACTAACAGGGAGGTCAGAAGCAAGGATCACACGGCGTCATGCTTTACATCTAACAGCGAGGTCAGGAGCATGACTCATCTTGATTTACGTCTAATAGCAAGGTCAAAAGGAAGGATCACACGGTGTCATGCTTTACGTCTAACGGCGAGGTCAGAAGCAAGGAATACATCTACTCCCCCTTTCAGGGAAGGTCCTTTCGGACAATACCAAGCTTATCTCGAAAGTTTTCAAAATTTACACGAGATAGAGTCTTAGTCATCACATCAGCAACCTGTTCATCCATGCTAATGTACTGGAGCTTCAAGGCTCCTCTTTGTACCATGTCGCGGATGAAATGATAGCAGATCTCTATGTGCTTTGACCTGTCATGGAACACAGGATTCTCTGTCATTTTAATACATCTTTGATTGTCACATAGAATCGCGGTTGCTATCATATCCAAATTAAATAGGCCTGTCAGCAACTTTCGAAGCCATGTAGCTTCGTATCTAGCAGAACATGCGACAATGTACTCTGCTTCCGCTGTGCTGAGAGCAATACTGGATTGCTTCCTACTCTACAACGAGATCATAGCTGATCCCAAACTGAAACAGCATCCGGAAGTGCTTTTTTTGTTAGCAACGCTTCCTGCCCAATCTGCATCAGTATATCCACTCAGTGTGAATTCATGATCTCCATCATAGCTGAGACCATAATCCATTGTACCTTTAAGGTACCTCATCACATGTTTTGCAGCCACTAAATGAACACGTCTGGGCTCTACCAGAAACTGACTCAAGGTGTTCACTGCAAAACAGAGGTCTAGTCTGGTGTTCGTCAAGTACATCAGCGATCCAATAATCTGTCTATACAAAGTGGCATCTATCAAATCTGACGAAGTATCGACCAGCAGCTTTAGCTTTGCTTCCATGGGAGTATTCATGGACTTGCATTCTAGCATGTCGAATCTCTTTAAGATTTCGACCATGTACTTCCCTCGGTTAAGGAAGATTCTTTCTGGACTCTGCCATACCTCAAGGCCTAAGAAGTAATGCATTAGACCAAGGTCTTTCATTTCAAATTCAGTGGCATTTCAAATTCAGCGGCAAGTCTCTGTTTACATTCAGTGATGAACTTTTCTTCTCCAGTTAAGAATAAGTCATCCACATACAGTAATAGTATTACTGGTTCATTCTCCATGATCTTGAAGTAGAGATTTGAATCTGCTTTACTCTTGGTAAATCCCAAGCTCATCAAGAAACTGTCTATACATCCATACCAAGCTCTGGAAGCTTGCTTCAATCCGTATAAGGCTTTCTTCAATCGACAAACATGAGACTTCCTATCTTCAACCTCAAATCCTTGGGGTTACTCTATATACACTTCCTCATTAATGACACCATTTAGAAAAGTTGTCTTCACATCCATCTGGTGCAGCTTCCATTTCATCTTGGCAGCAAGAGCTATAATGGTTCTGATTGAAGTGTATCTGGCCACAGGAGCGAATGTCTCTTCATAGTCAATTCCTTCCTTCTGGGAAAAGCCACGAGTGACAAATATTTCTTTATATTTCTCAATGCTTCCATCAGCAGCATGTTTTATCTTGAAGAGCCATTTTTATGATACCACATCCTTACCTTTTGGTCTGGGAACAACTTCCCATACATCATTCTTTATTATGGATTGGTATTCCTTTGTCATGGCATCTGCCCATTCCTTCTTTTCGATGGCCTCTTCAAAGCATGTAGGTTCTTCATCAAGTAGATTGCACATCAAAGCCATGTAACTGGAGAATGGCTTTGGTCTCTTCACCTGTCTCGTGGTTCCTTCTGGAACACCATACTTCTCTCCATCTTGAATAAGCTCTCTTGCCCAAGCAGGCTTTATTTTATGGGAGAAGGTCATTTGAGGAGGTTCTTGAACGTCTACTATATCATGGCCTTCTAGAAGTTCCTTATCAGGGGAAGTTACGACTTCCCTCACTGGTTTTGCAGCTTTGGGAACCTCCCTCATTGATTCTGCAAACCTGGGATTTACAGGTTCCTCTTCATATACTTCTTCAAGCTGGCATCTTCCTGATTTCTTAAGTGTTGCTTATTCATCAATGGTCACATCCCTACTGATCTCAATGTGGCGGTGACCAGGTATGTAGATTATGAAGGCCTCTGATACCTCACAGTATCCCACAAATATTCCCTACTTTCCGAAGGGTTCCATCTTGTTTCTTGTCTCTTTCGGTATATGAATAAACACTGGACAACCAAATATTTTGAGATGGCTTACCTCTAGCTTATTTCCGGTGAACATCTCTTATGGTGTCTTGAGCCCAAGTGCACTATTGGTCAATCGGTTCTACACATAAATAACTATCATTGTTTCTTCTGCCCATAAGCACATAGAAAGATTTTGATCTTCACGGCTTCCAGCATGGTTCTGTTCTTTCGTTCAGCTACACCGTTTTGTTGGAGATCTTTGATCCCAACATCTTTGCAAATATTCATGAATTCTTTCAAGGTATATTCTCCTACATTATCTGACCTGAGTATCTTAATCTTCCTTATAGAAGGGTTCTCTTATCAAGGCTTTGAATTCCTTGATCTTGCTGAACACTTCAAATATATCTAGGTCTTTTACGAGAATAATCATTAATGAACGATACATAGTACACATACCCATTAATGGAGGATGATGGCATTGGGCCACACACATCTGAATGGATGAGTTCTGGGACTCCTTCTGTCTTGTTGTCCCTCTTTGGAAAAGGGTTCTTGATATTCTTCCCTTGCGCACATCCATTGCATATGCCTTCTTGATCAACCTTGAGTTCTGGTAAACTTGTGACAGCTTTGCATATGTATGGTAGCGCCTTGTAGTTGACATGAGCTAATATTCTAGAGTTCACATGGATTCTTCAATAGCGTGGGTCATAGCAACTTCTGAGTGACCCACCTTCTTCTTTTCCACTGATCATTGCTTCATTTATGATTTCTTCTTTAGCACATTGCCTTCTGCAACCTTTGCTATAGCTTCCTCATGTGACCTGGAGCAAGATCAACAAAACAAAAAGCAAGAATAATATCCTTCTTGATAATATAAAGCAATAGCACGAACAATCATCATAGTAGCTCCTTTAGAGCTTATTACTTATAATTTAGCAAAGATTAAAGGTAAGGAATACAATACGAAATGAGGTCAACACTCTCTTAGTGTTGTGACCAAGCATTCTTCCATGGCAATCTGAAACTAAAACACAAGGTTTCTCCTAGAGGAGGTGTTAGTCATATCAGACAAAGTATTCTCATATGTTATCAAGTATAATACTTTACGACGATTGTTATCTCAACTAAAGTCATTAGCTTGTCATGTGTACCTTTGAATCTTGATTAATCAAACTTGGAGCCTTGTCCTCAAGAGTGAGTGCTTGCTTTTCTTCCAAGTCTCCTTCACTCAAGTGACGAGTACTTTCTTCAACCTTTCTATTGTACTAAGACAATACACTAACTTGACAAAAGGTTGGGTTAGAGGATAAGCTCTGTGATCAACTTTTCAATCCTTCTAATAATTTGATCATAGCTTCAACATGCAACACTGATTGAGATAATGTCATGACAAATAGATGTATATTAGAATAATCACACTTGGGTTGCATCATTCCTCTGAATGTGTTGGATCTTGAGATCCTTCTGGATCTATGGCAAAAGATCCC
>ML791923.1:146378-158721 GCA_009831015.1 Picea engelmannii
GCAAAAGATCCCTTCTCCTGCAAATACTCTTTAGGGTTTAACCATTAACCATATGTGAGTACATACCTCGAATAGCATTTGCAGGTAGTGGCTCCATCTGGTAGCAGCGGTAATCATTACCAAAAACTTCAAGAGTGATTGCAGCTGGTTCTACGGCTGCAACTGCAACTGGTACTGCAACTACAGTTGGTTCTGAGACTACAACTGCAACTGCAACTTAGGGTTTTATGAGGAAACCTTAATTTTTCAAACTTTGAATTTTGAAATTATGATCCAGGGGATAGATGCGTTGGGCTGAGGCAAGTTAGCTGGTGCAGTCGGAATTTCGAAAATCCAACTTTTACCCCTTCAAATCTGATCTGCGGATTTTTGGACTGGTGCTTCTGGTTTTCTGGTACTCTGGTACTTCTAGTACTTCTGGTACTCTGGTTTTCTGGTTTTCTAGTACTTTGTGAAACTAGGGTTTCACTTTCCGGGAGATCTAGCCACTGAAAAGGTGCGCTCTAAGTTCCAAATTGATCCTTGGGGGAGGGCACGGCTTTCTAGGAGGTTACGGAGCTAAAAATATTCACTATTGCAAAACCCTAATTTTTTGGTACGATAACAGTGACGTTTTTCCTCTTGCAAATAATGCTTTCTTCAGGTTGGCTCTGATTCCATGTTAATGTTTATGCCATTATTATAGTTCTTTGCATTTCAATAGATAATAGCATCATAAGAACAAGATCACTGAGAAATACACATTCACAAGAGACACAACATTTATCCTGGGAAACCCTCTAGGGGAAGAAAACCCGGCAAAAACTTCCTTATCATAAATAGCTTATACAATGTTCAAGAGATAACTCAAACCAATACAGAAAGTCCTCCCCAAGAGATGTGCCACTCTTCTTCTCCTCTCTCCAACTGGTAATTGCAGCTTGCCTCATAAGATAATGAGCAAGTGAGTTGTGTATTAGAAGTGAGGCCCTAGCCTCTTATTTATATCAAACTGGCACGTGTGAAAGGTCATAATCTGGCAGGGCTGACCTCTCACTCTGGGTGGGTAAACCCACCTTTAATTAATTATGGGTCTTCCATTATAACTGCTAGGGCCGACTTCTTATTCTGCACTTTGTAATTGTTTGATGACCAATCTGCAAAAGGGGATTTGGTCCTTACACAATTACTGGCATGATTAATCCTCAATGGGGATTAATCCAATAAAAATAATAATAATAATGACATGATTAATCCACAATGGGGATTTAATCCAATAATAAAATAATAATAAGAATGCTCTTCGCAGTTACATTATTTCAACACTTTTCACCTTTGGTGCTCATCGAATTCTTTGAATCATGATTCTATTAGATTACGATTGTTTCAGCACACTCTTATCGGGATTGCATCACAATGGTATATTGAGCTACCTAGGGGGACATATGGGTCTTTTCAACAATTAGTGCTAGCCTCTCTTAACCATTTTCAACTACCCGTTCGTTACGATGTTGGCCTTGAACTTTTGTCAACTTTACGTCAGGGTACCGACACTCATATTTCGGACCATATCCAGGAATGGCGTAGGTGAAGACAGTTAGTTAAGACTCCCATACCCCCGAACTTTCTTTTAGAATGGTTTTTAAAGTCTTTGCACACTCCTATTTCAAAGGACGTTGCTACTTCCGGGGTCTTCAGCGAGGAACAGACCATTTTTAGAGCCCAACAATTCGATTTGATCTATGCTCAGTCTGGGATGTTATACCACCTTCTTCCCAACGCACCGCAGTTGACTCATGATCTTAGATAGAGTCTTGGGCCCCATGTCGATAGCATTGTGGGGTCCACCAATGTAAAGTCCGCAGACTCGACAACGAAGTCTGCCGAAGGAACAGCTTCATCTGGATCCTCCAAACCCACCTAATCGACGGATGTACATTCTGTGCAGTCGTCTAAAAACCCAAATGGTGACCAGCAACCAGATGGGAATAAACAAAAAGGTCAAAATAATCATAGAGGTGGGAATAATAAACCCAAGGACAAGAATAATAATGGAAAACAGAACGATAATGTTGGAGAGGGAAAGAAAGAAAAGTGTAAGGTTAAGTTTCCTTGTAAACTTTGTATTGATGATCACCTTACACACTTATCCCCCAAACTTGCGGAGGCTGCAAGACTTTTAAATCTTCCCGCCCGTTGTTCTAACGAATCCTTTTCCTCACAACCGGCACTGAGCCTCGAGTTCTTCGAATGCCGAAAATGTGCCTGATGGGAGTCAAAACCCACCATCGCAAGATGGTGACCGTGTTTGTATCAATATGGTCGACACAAAAATCGATATAGCCACTCGCTCTCGAGATTACGGCTCTTCAAAATCTAGTACCAGCCTAGAAGCTCCTCCTCCACCCCCGGAGATGAATTTACAAATCGAGAAACTAGAGCCACCGCCTCGTATTCTAAAAGGAGTATTCAAGCGCTCTACCCATAACCCTAATGCTAGAGCCACCCAGAACTACTCTATTGTTGACGATCTGGGCGAAACACCTTGCGCGATGTCTACTTTGGGGGTACTCCAGACGTGTCCATCACAGAGGAATGCCTTACTCTCTACCTTAGGATATCTAGAACCTAGTGGCTCGAAGATCATCAAGTTTGATGTCACGGACGTGAAGCCTCGCTTACCCTACCATGTGGCTTTTCACATCCACGTGGAGTATTCTAAATATACCATCAAAAGAGCGGTTGTTGATGAAGGTGTTGCCACTTGCGTGATGTCCTTAGTCTGTTGGAAAGATATCGGTTCTCCAACCTTTTCAAAATCGTCGATCGTGTTGACCGCATTCGACGGTCATTCCTTCCACCCTCATGGTATTCTCCCCGCCTTTTTGGTCCAGTTAGGTGGAAAGACGGTAGAGGTGGAAGTAGAGGTAGTTGATGCACCTCTCGATTATATCCTGTTACTAGGTCTCAATTAGACTTATGATGTGGTCATCGTCGTATCGTCTGTTTTCTGCACGCTTTTTTTTTCTCATCGGGGGGAGATTGTGATGATCGACCAGTTATCCTTTGCGTACTCTAGCCCGAACGCATTTTTTGGATCGTCAATCCCTGTGGTCGACAATTCTTAGTCGGAAACTGAGAATATCGGTGTCGGAATGTATTCTTCCCTCATGGGTACTTCTGACTTCTCGGCACCGACTCACCACATTTACGCCATGTCCAGTACGCCCGCTTCAGTAGAGAATTCCATCCCTTTCCGCACTTCTTATTTTAGTGACCCTTGGACCCTACCTTCTCTGACTTCATCAATTGAAGGTCAGTTGCATGCTGGCATGGCTATGCCACTATCTATAGAAGAGATTGCATATCAAGCTATCCTTGACTCTTCTGTCGATCCCAATCTTTTTGCCTCTCAGACGGTCGAGGAGGATCTAGTTCTTAGGCCTGTGTGTGGGCAACTTCGTTATCTTGTTCACATGATTTCTTGGATGAGACTTTGCCTTTGGATGAAGCCATCCTTGAAGCCATGAATGTTTCCGAGAGACCATGGGATGATATGCATCATCAATCTTATTTTCTCCCAAGTCTTGAAAGAATTGAGCAAGATGATTTTAGATCTACCCTGAGTGAGATAGTCGGTCACGCCGTAGTTCCACTTGATACACATGGCATTTACGCCGAAGGGAATATGGCAAGTATTTCTCCTACTGTCCAGATCGATATCTCTCGTACCCTTGGCAAGATCGAAAATGTAAATATAGGTGCAGATTGTTCGCCAGAAGAGATTTTGATCTACACCAACCTCTTCAAAGAATTTCAAGACATATGTGTTTGGTCATATGAAGAGATGTCAGGGATCGACCCCGTATTGTCGAACATGAGATTAGGACTTACCTTAATGTTAAACCTGTTCAATAATGTCTTAGAGATGTTAATCCTAGGAAGGCCCCCACTACTAAGGCAAACGTAGAGAAGCTACTTAATGTCGGCTTTATCTACCTAGTTCCCTTGATCGAATGGGTATCCAACCCCATTCTCGTGAATAAAAAGCAAGGAACCATCCGCGTGTGTATGGACTTTCACGACATGAACAAAGCATGTCCTAAAGATAACTTCCCCATGCCTTTCATTGATCAGATTCTTGATGAGTGTGCGGGAAGTGAAATATTTTCTTTTATGGATGGATTTTCAGGCTATAACCAAATCTAGATCAAACCCAAAGACCAACATAAGACACCATTCATATGTCCTTGGGGCAGGTTTGCATACCCGAAAATGCCTTTCAGCCTAAAAAACACCGGAGCAACCTTCCAATGAGCCATGACTTTCGCTTTTCATGATCTCAAACACATAGTCGAATATTACCTCGATGATCTTGCTGCTCACTCTCACAAGAGAGTGGATCATGCTACGCACCTTCAACTGGTTTTTGAAAGATGTCGCTACTATAGAATACAACTCAATCCTCATAAATGTATCTTTTGCATTAGATCTGGTCGTCTCTTAGGATTCTTAGTCTCCGAGACAGGGATCATGGTAGATCCACTTAAGGTTGAGGCAATTCTTCAGTTGCCTCCCCCGCGCACGATTAGACAGCTTCAAGGTTTACAGGGGAAAGCTAACTTTTTGCGTCGATTTATTGTGAATTATGCCAATATCACTAAGGGTTTCATGTGCCTATTGAAGAAAGACTCCCCATTTATTTGGGATGAGCAAGCCCAGTAGTATTTTTACGCTTTAAAGAAAACCTTGGTATCGGCCCCTTTACTGAAATCTCCTGATTACAGTAGAGATTACTTGTTGTATATCGCCGCGTTTGAAGAGACCATTGGTATGGTTCTAGTTCAGAAGGATGATGAGCTCCACGAGCACGCCATCTACTATCTCAGTCAAAATTTAGTCGGTCCTGAACGTAATTACTCGCACGTTGAAAAGCTAGCGTTGGTTGTCGTCCACGCAGTCCAACGTTTACGACACTATATGATGATTTGCAAAACTATTGTGGTTTCCGATGTTAATCCATTTCAATGCGTCCTCACTAGACGTATCATAGGCGTAAAATATAATAAATGGATTGTCATCTTACAAGAATTTGATCTCGACTTTGCTTTGGCCAAGTCCAAGAAATCACTAGTTTTTGCAGATTTAATATCTGATTTCCCACAATTAGACGAAGATGTTATTCATGTTGATTTGTTTGCAGATGAACACATTTTCTTCATCTCGTCGTCCAACCCCTGGTATGGAGATATTGTTTTATATCTTCAAACCTTGAAGTTCGCTCAACATCTCTTGCGAGATGATCGACGGTGTGTTATATACCAAGCCTAAAAGTATACAATCGTCTGCGACACTTTGTATCGTCGAGGAATAGATAGTATCGTACGTTGTTGCTTAACTCACGAGGAAGATGAGTTAGTCCTTAATGATTTCCACAAAGGGGCTTGTGGTGGTCATCTATTCAGGCTTGCGACAGCCCAAAAAATCTTGCGAGTCGGTTACTTCTGGCCCACCATATTTAAAGATTGTATTAAAGCGGTTAAGAAGTGTCACCCCTGCCAGGTGTTCACTCGAAAAATGCACTCGCACCCAGCCGCTCTTCACCCAGTCATTACCATCAGTCCCTTCACCAAGTGGGGAGTAGATTTTGTTGATTGCAACCCAACTTTGGCTGGGGGGCACCAACACATTGTCGTGGTTGTCGACTACTTCACCAAGTTGATCGAAGCCATGCCTACCGTGAAATCCGATGGGAAGACTGCAACTTTTTTCGTATTCAGCCAAATTATTGCCCGGTTCAGTATCCCAAGTGAGATTGTCATTGATCATGGTAGTCATTTTCAAAATGAAATGATGATAGAACTAGCATCTATGCTGGGGTTTAAACATGAACACTCGTCTCCTTATTACCCCTGGCAAATGGGCAAGTAGAGGCTGTCAATGAGTCTCTCAAGATCATCTTGCAAAAAACTGTAAGTCAGAGAAATTCCAACTGGCACATCATGTTATATCCTGCACTTTGGGCATACCGAACCTCGGTTAAGACTGCCACCGGTTTTTCTCCTTTTCAGTTAGTACACGGTGTGGAGTCGATACTTCCCGTTGAATGTGAAATCCCTTCTCTCAAATTGGTAGTTGAGCTCCTACCTAACACTTCGGATTTAGAGCGACGCTTTGTACACATAGAGAGTCTGGACGAGCAGCGTCGAGACGCCTTTATGGCTATCGAGGCAAACAAGAAACATTTCAAGGTTCAGTATGATAAGTCTATCTGTCCCTGGTTGTATGTTGAGGGTGACTTGGTCCTCTTGTATGACCAAGCCAAAGAACTGCTAGGGGCAGGCAAGTTTAAACCCATGTGGCACGATCCTTATATCGTGCGACATGTTCTAGAAAAAGGAGCCTACGAGTTGGAATATTATAAAGAATAAATTGGCTGAGCTCAGAAATGGGCTCTACTTAAAAAGGTATTACGCTTGAGCCCTGGCCTTGGGCGAAACCCTTTGTATACTAATGTAAATTTAGTGCATATACACTTTTTCCTCTTTTTTTTCTTTGGCTTGCTTATCGAGTTTTCCCTTTTGTTGGTAGATGTCAACGGAGTCTTTGGTCTACGTAGGATTCACAGACAGAACCAGTCGTCATACACGGAACTTAGCTTCCGTCGCTTGCGTGATTTACTCGCCCGAGGGTCTGCTGGTGTCTTCAGGTGGCGTATGCCTAGGGCCATCCACGAATAATGTGGCTGAATACAACGTTGTCATAGAATTATTGTGCAATGCTATCTCACATGGTATTCTCTCTATAGAGGTGTGCCTGGATTCTTAGTTAGTCATATGTAAGTTGAACGGACGTTACCATGTGTGTGATCCGACGTTACTCCATCATTTCCTACAGGTATGTCTTTTAGAACGACAATTTGATTTTATTACATACTTTCACATTCCTAGAAGTTCTAATCATGTATCCGATGCCTACACTAATTATGTTTTGAATTGGCATTTGTCACATTAATAAAGCAAAGAAAACCATTGAATCAATGTACACATTGTAAGATATAAGTACATCCGAAGATCCCTCTTTATATATTTCCAAAAAATATGGTGTTTTATATTACAAAATTGGGGCTAAAACCCTCAAAAATACATATACAGCCGATATACATGTCCCATGGCATCTACGCCTGTGGCGCCGGATGAGTCTCATGATAGCAAACGACGACGTTGGCAAGACACCGGAAGAGTCGTACCCATGCTCTAGGTACACTGACAACCTGCCTCTGCATGGCTTCAGGTAGATACTCCACCTGAACCATAGGAATCCTCTATGTCAAACGCGACAGGCTTCCCTGCAAGTTCTGAAGGACTCTCTCTGCCTCTCCTCCCACTGCCTCATCTCCCTGGTGCCTCCACCTATGTCATAGGAATCCCTCTGGCCATTACGGACCCACTTCTGCAACCACACAAGTATCAATTTAATATTTAAAAACACCATCCAAAAAATATTTTTGTTCTTTTAAATACAAAAATACAAAAAATGAAATATATAAAAAATATTGTTTACCTATGGCGCCATAGGCGGCTCCTGGTGGAAGCGGCATATCAGGATCACCTCTGAAATCAATTCTCGCATAGGGATAGTCGTCCAGAGCTATGATTTGTCTCCTCCACCAGAAGAAAAAATCATCGTTGTAGGGTGTCGCCACCATACCTCCCCCCTATCATCTCATGACCTCGATCCATCGTGCCATAGTTGGATCATGTGGCCCTCTAGGAATGATCTCCATTCTAGGTCCCAGTCTTGAGAACCGCTCGAAAAAGAAGCTACAAAGGATAGAGGCAAACCCGAAGTTTCGATTTGCCCCCTGCTTGCACTCTGTCAGCTGACCTTTCATATTGGTCAACAGTGAAGTACACCAATCGTACACGGTAGGTCTCACACACTCTAGTGCATAAAACATAAGCGGTCTCGATTCTTGATGCAGCGAGGCCGACCCTATGATCCTGGTAAGCACAAGCACAATAATCTTCAGGCTGAGGTTACCTATAGCCCGGATAGGGATTTGACTTCCCACCATGGGAGTCCATGCAACACAGTGGGCCTTGATGTATTATTCGACCTTAATCCCACTCCCGGCCCCGTGTGACTTGAGGTCCATGACCTCTCCTCAGCGTGAAAGTCCTGTCAAGAAGTAGATGTCCTCTACTTTGATCCTTAATGGTTGTCCATCAAAGATAAAGCTCTCGCTATCTGGATCCCAATAGCCCACCAGCATTTCCAATAACCTAACTTGGTCCCTCATTCCTTTGAGAGCCCAAAACTTGTATAGACCACATCTTTTTGATGTCGCTTGAGCCATCGGATCCCGATCCACTACTGCATCTACCTCCTCGTGCTCTCTCTCCCTCCACTCTAACACCATCCTGCAAAAACCAAATCAATTTTTGAGTTAGAAGCTTATTTGTTTCCATTTTGCGCAATTATACGCGGGTTATCCAAGAACAGTCGTGGGTAGGGCCTGATATACGCTCCCCGTAGTTCACACAGGGGCATATATCTGTTCGTATACGTGACATATTAGTAGAAACCCACGTATACCGAAAAACTCAATTTACGCCCTTAAAAACTAAAAAAAAGGAGCCTAATTCAAAATTGTAAACCATTGAATTTGAAGAGGATGGGATGAAGAGTTACCTGGTCCAGACAGTTTGCAATTTCGTCGCCTATTGCTCCCGCGATCGTCGTTTGAATTTTGGAGGTATGTTAGTCCAAATTGCACTATTTTGGGTGAAAATGAAAATGACATAGTAAATCTTGATTTTATTACTATTTATAAAACATTTTTACCCATTTGATATAGTTTTATGCTATTATTTTGTCTAATGGACTAATTCAAAAATGGTTTTAAGCTGATTTTTGTAGTTTCAACTCAATTTTCTTACAGATTTCAACGTCATGGTTGGTCGTTCGTCTCCTCAGGCAGGTATATTCATAACCTATCATATAGGATAGGTATTCACTACATCGTGCAGTTTTTCATTATCCTTCAATTACCACTTTTTACGCCTTAGGTATGAACCCATTTATTGCAACGCATTAACCTCCATCTGCTATCATAGCATCTTTAATAAATGGTAGAGACTTACCAAACATGGGTACCCTAGTTAGAACCTCTTTGTCATTTAGTTCCCATGCCAAGATTTTTCCTTAGGACCGGGAGTCCATTAGAATTTGATACATGACTTTACAATGAGCCTCATTTCTCATTCATGCACACGTGGCGTTATTACCCGCGGACTCCCAAAAAATTAGTCTTAGTTAAGCTCTTTTCTGACTCGTTATTAAAAATCGAAAAGATCGTCGAGTGATTTATCCCTTTCACACTCATTAAAATTGGATTTGAAAGATCATGAGTCTTAATTAAACTTTTTTCTGACTCGCTATCAAAAATGGAAAAGATCGTCGAGTGAACTTGCCTTTTTCACACTCGTAAATTGGATTTGAAAAGACGTCTATTTGGCACAAGTTTACCCCTTTTTCACACCAAGTAGACTAAAAGATATAAAAAAGGACATCTTTTGGCGTTAAATTGTGATTGCATCTCATACCCTTGCTTGCAGTATTGAGCCTTTAGCCATTTCTCGCTTTGCGTTATAAAGCATGGCCCAAGCAATTTGCATCTTCAACCAAGCAAAGCCTTGTTTATATCCTTTGCAATTTGACACCCTATACCCTGGAAGGAACATCACCCTGAGTGTCCATCTCCCGCATGCATTTCCTTGCATTGAGCATAGGTACGTTCCACTGCTGGAACTAGTTTTGCTTACTTGCAACACTCGTTCCCTCCTCTATATCATAGCATTCACTTGTTAAGAAAAAACAAAAAAAGACGGGTGGGAAGGGAGTACTATATTGTAATTAGCAGTAGTCATGTCGCCTTTGAATAGAGCACAAAGTTATTGAGTCCTTGCGTCATCATAATTTTGGGTTTAGCATGGCCTTAGGAAGCTGATCTTGTTACAAAATTTTCTCTACTGACTGGTTAATCTTCCAATCACTATAGAGAACATTATGGATGCCTCCTGCATCTAGTTTTCACATCATTAAGTCTATGTTGTCGAAGTCCACCATATGTCTCATGCTCTTGTTCAAAGGAAGTCTATCAACCTGTGTCAGCCACTCCTCAAAAATCTTGACTTTGCATGTCGGCCATACTCTCAGTTTGTCTTAGAATCACATGATACTTTGGTCTTATGATGCACCCTGGCCCTACTTTCATCATTGGTAGGTCACCTTGAACCCAGAAATCGACATTTCATCATGGGTTGTTGACTGGGTGGTTTCCCTTATGTTCGACAGCAAGACATCTATTCACACTTTGGGATTTGTGTAGTGTCTTGGATTCCATTAGCCTTATTGGTGGTTTCCTCGCCTTTGTCGTCAGTTTTCATCGTTGGTTGTTATTCATAGGGTATTTTTCGTGTACCGCTTGCATTTGGCACACACGAAAGACACACAGGGTCGTTGGTTCGTCAACATGTTCTTCATCCGATCTCCACCAAATCATGAAGCTCCTGCTTTGTTCCTCATGCTGACTGATGAGAGATGCCTTAATGCTCTCCTTTCAGCGGGTCTCTTTCCATCGACTTCAGCTCATGTATTCTGGATACGAGACCTAAAGTTTTATGAGTACCTTGAGGCTTGTAGTCATTAGTGGCAGGCTCTCTCGCCATTGACAGATGGGAATACATCAATGTATCTTGATCAATGGATCTCTCAACTGTTCGACACCATATCCTTTATTCACATTTGTAGAGATGTACTCGGTGCCTTGATACCTACTTTCATCATCGGTAGGTTGTCTCGCGTTTGTTAACGGTATACCTCAATGACTGGTAATCAAATGATGTCTCATCATGTTCGACCTCAACTCATTTATTCACATGATGTAGACTTGCACCATTGGCAAATTGTATTGAAGACTTGAAGACATAACTTTGTGGATGCAGCTTTCCTGAGTTGTTGCTTCCATTTCATTCAACCAGTACCTATTTGACTTCAACGATCATGGGAGATTAGATTGTACTCCATGGTATACAGATATCTTCAGATTGATTTTGAGACTGGTTTCACTGGGCCTTGTTCGTGACTATGACAGCGATTGGCATGTAACCGCATTTATACTTGCCTACTCATGGCCGTGAACACTTGTTGGTATATTTTCCACATGGATCTGCATTGTATTCTTGGCATACATGTATGCAAAGTTAGTACATAATGTAATGAGCAATTGAGTTTGTCCAGTTGGTTCTCTACCACTCCACTTCTAGGTTATTTATAATGTATTTCGGCCATCGCGGATACTCCTCTGATCTCACACATTAAGGGGCATCTTTTATAGCAAGATTTGCCTCACCATTTCTATCTTGCACAGAGGGCCTTTTTCCATTTCCCTATGCAGACTTATCAACCCCTTTTTGATAAATCCAGAGCCAAAAATATATATTTTTACACATATATGCTCCCTAACCACGACTCCCTTTTCTAACCACATTAAATTTTTCAGACTTGTCAAAATCGATGAATGACCCAATGCGTCATGATCCATCATGCCCCCCTACTCCTACCAAGATTCCCTCTAACATTCTGAAGTCTGAGGATAAGAGTGTTGAGGACCCAAGTGATCATGTGACTACCTTTCACCTATGGTGCTCGTCTAACTCTCTTAATGAAAATTATATTCATTTGAGACTGTTTCAATGCACCCTTATGGGGTTTTCCACGAAATGATACATCGAGCCACCTAGTGGCACTTACCAAACTTTCAATAAGATGGTATTGGTTTTTCTCAACCAGTTTCAATTGTTGGTTTGTTACGATGCCGGCATAGAACTTTTGTCGGCTTTTCATCAAGATAGAGCCACCCACATCTCATATCATATTTAAGAGTGGCATAGAAGGAAGAAGTTGATTAAAGCTTACATTCCTCCATAGTTTGTTGGAATGGTTCCTCAAATCCCTCTTGCCTTACATTTCGAAGGATGTTTCTACATTCGGAGTGACGTCTAAGGAAGAGGCCATATTTAAAGCCCAGCAATTGGATATTATATATGTTAAATCTAGGATTCTCTAAGAAATTATTCTTGATGCACCGCGATCAAAATAAAATCCTAAACAAAATTTCAGGCCTCATGTCGATAGCATCATAGGCTTCGCAAGCGCCAAGTCTGCAGACTAGGTGACGAACTTGTTGGATTACTGAGAGGGGGGGTGAATCAGTAATAGAGCAATTTAATCCTTTTTAACCATATAATCCAGTGTTATATCAATGAAGCATTATCATCCAATAACTACAGAGTAAATA
>ML791923.1:162376-174510 GCA_009831015.1 Picea engelmannii
GTGAGGGCAAGAAAGAAAAGAGGAAGGTGAAGTTTCCATGTAAACTTTGTAAAGAGGATCACCTTACCATCTTGTGCCCTAAAATTGAGGAAGCCTCGAGGCTCATAACGCAATAGCCTGTTGTGTTGCCTAACCCGTTTCCACATAATCAAAATATGACCTCGAGAGCCTCCAACGCCGGAAATGCGTCGAGTGAAGGTTAAAATTCCTCAGCACATGAAAATGAAGCCTCATTGTGTTCGACTTCAACTCCTTTATTCATATGATGTAGACTTTCACCTTTAGCGGATAGTGTAGAAGACCTCGAGTTCATAATAGCAGCATCCCATATCTGTCATTCTCTTTCATTAGACCAGTACCTATATGACTTCAATGATCATGGAAGATTAGATTCTACTGCATTATATACAAATATATTCAACTAATTTTGAGACTGGACTCCATTGTGTTTTGTTCGTGACTATGAACACCTATGGCATATGCCTACTTTGTATTGCCTATTCATGGCCATGAATAGTTATTTGTTATATATCCACATGGATTTGTAATGTAATCAAGATTGGTAGCCATGTATTCAGAGTCAATATGAATTGTAATATTCTCACGGGTCACTAGTTTTTCCAATTGGGTCCTCACTACTCCACTTATGGGAATTATAATGTATTTCGGCCATCGCAATTGCTCCTCTTACCTCACACATTAGAAGGAATCTGTTATAGCAATTTTTCCCACTCTCCATGCATCGTGCTTTTATGGTGTTCCATTTCCCTCTGCAGACTCAAATCCCCCATTTTTCTAATTCCAAAGTCAAAAATTCAAATTTTTGTACTTATACATGGGCTGCAGTTAGACAGCCCGCGTATACACAGGTTGCTCCATTACAGCCAGCATGCATCGGATTTTTTGCTCAAAAATTAAAAAAATATGTCGAGTTTCCATGCCAAGTCATGAGATATATGATCCTTGACCTTCCATATACCGAAAACGCTCCAACTCGACCCTTCATGTCCATTTGGAGGTTATAAATTGAGCCATATGTAAACCTTGAAGAGATTCATCATTGAGAGCAAAGACACTGCATAAATTTCACCTCATATTGAGTCTGCATCCCTTTTTCCTTGAAAGTCTGAATTTGTTTTGTGTTCATCCCCCAAGCTCTTCCTATCTTGAGAAGGAGAAACTCAATTACTCCTACTAATTGTGAGCTTGCCTTTGTGGAGGATTGAAGTGGTGAAGGCCTGGTTGGAGGGACTTAGTTGCTCAATTTTGATATGTGTCGATACAGAAGTTTGTCACCTATGTACTTTCGTTGATTACATTAATAGAAATACTCTTTTCTTGTCCAATTATATGTTGCAAATATTTGTATTACTTTCCATGGAAATATTTGTTATACATGTTAATGGAGTATGCTAGTTTATATGATAATGTTTTATATAATTTCCATATGCTTGTGTATCTTGAATGTTGAGGAGAAGTTGCAGGTATCAAGCGTTGGATAGTGAGCTCAACCGTGGTCTTCTTCGGACGCCCAGAAGAGGTAGGCTTCTATCCTTCACGTTGTTATCAATTTCCATTTGTCCAGTATACTTGAGATTAGAGTTGATTTATAGGTGTCGTTCCATCTGTTGTGGTTTACCCCAAGCCATAGAGATATTTTCCTCGTAACACTTTGGCCTTCACTCCCCCTTTTTGTGTGATACTCTTTGTAGTAGCTATATTTTTCTCCCCCTTTGACATCAATGGCAAAGGGAACTTCCCTTCTAACTGTGCACATCCTAAGAGTGGCTCCCCCTATCTGAATGTCATTATGCCCGCACTCAATTTCTTTCATTTCTCCCTCTTTCATCGTGCACAACTTCCATAGAAAATCTCTTTATGTGATTCTCTCCCTATGACAATAATGACAAGGAAAGACTTTGAAATTCTCTCCTTTAGCCCTCGTTGTGCACACAAAACCATCCTTAAACAGAATACCATCGATGGCCATTGTAAAATTTAACTATGTGCATCTTCACAAAAGAAAACGTCTCCCTAATACATCAACAAATGGGGCTCCTTTCAAAGTTACATTCAATGCCAAGAAAAGTAATTTATGTAGTGTTTCCTGCTACATGCGGGAGAAAGTTTTATTGTAATCATCACACTTTCCTGGTATTTCAAGCCTCATTTTATTTGATTTCTCTTTGTATCTTCTTCGGAATAAACTTGGGAAGTAGTGAATTGTATTATTTATCTACATCATTTGAGTACAACATGCTGTTGCATCTATATATCCTGCTACTCATTTGCTCCCCATATTGTTGTACTATTGAATCATCATGGTTTTATTGTTACTCTCCCCCTTTGAATGTGCTACCTTCTCTTTCTTTTTGAAATTCCCCCCCTATCTTTATGCTTCATCTTCTTCTGCATAGGTTCTTTTGTTGTGCTACTCCCCCTATGAATGTACTATCCTTCCTTGTTGTAATTTCTTATCCTTTTATGATTTAAGGTAACTTTCATCAAACCTCTTATTATTTTGTCTTTTGCATTTCATTGTAAATAGAAAATTCATCAATATTCTCTCATTCTAGAGATCTGCTACCAACTTTGCCTTGCAACCTTTTCAAGGAGAATGATTTTCTTACTATGTCTCGGCCACATTAGCAGTCTTTCAATGATCATCATGTTCACCATCACTTGGATGAGCTTGTTCCTCTTCTTGCAAGGCAAGTAATGTATCATTTATATTAACCATATCTTCACTTTTAGTTGCTATTGGAGATTTAAGAGAGATATTGTCACAACTAATAACATGGAAACTTTTTGCCTTCAACATTTGCTCATACTCTATTGTTTAAAAAAAATGAATCGTCTGTTTTTGTTCAAGAAATGTCCATCCTCTGCTGAAAATTTTGATGAATTAAATTACCCCCTTTCGGTTGGTTATACTCGCTGCCACTATTTTTGAATTTTGACCAATGTATCTAAGAATGAAAGCAAGATGTGATTTCCTTGTCTTCATGATGTGAGCCTCCATTATCATTTTCAGATTAGCATATCTTCACTATCATCATAAGCATTCTCATTCTTCTTGTAGTATCAATTTTCTATCTTTTCCAATACATCTTTCCTTAGGAGGAGATATTTGATCCGGTTCCCTGTCTTGTGACTTAAACATCCACTATCAACATCAATTGTTGGTTCACATTCTTCCTTATTTTGATCTTTCAATTTCCTTCTCCACACTTTTGTGTATTTTTCTTTCTTTTGTTTGGCAATGATACTCCTTTCTCTTTTTTAAGAATATAGGGCTAGTTGACATTTTTTTTTATCCAAGTGGATATCGGTGGCCACCCACCTTTTTCGACTGGCTCAAAACAATTGTCTGGCAATTTTGGCAATTTGTTATTTTTAGCAGGTTTTAACTTCCGAGGCCATTTTGAGGGCCTAAATGAAGGTTTTTAGAGATATAGGTTCTCAATTATAGCCAAAGGCACGATTGAGCCCCCAAAATGAATCTCCTCGACGATACCTTTCCAACGAGCTATAATACACCTAAAACAGAGATCGTATGCAAAAGTTACGACCTCGGGAAATTGATGTACTAACTTACCCAAACGGGGCCCACATGACTTTTGGCGCTTCATCTCCTAGGGTTAGGTTTTTGGATGTCTAGGAATTTTGGAATTCCTATTTATTGTAAAAGGGCCTCTAGAGCCTCACTGTAATCATCTTCTCACAGATGCGAGTAGCCGTCACATCTCTTCTCAGAGATAAGCTACCACCATTCTAGCGAGTCTTTCACTCTGTATTTTACAATCTCTATACATTTATTTCGTTAATAGAAATCGTGTATTACTGTATATCTGTGACTCTTGTTTTATTTCTGCTATATCTCTGTTATATTATTGTCTCTCTTGCAATATCTCTGTGCATTTATTTATTATATCTCCGAACTCATTTCGTGTCGAAAATAATCTGGATCAGTGGTATCAGAGCAGGCTGATCTTGATCGTTTTTTTTCAGTGCATGTCTCCAACGAGGTCCGAGTATAGCAAGTTGGGTCTCAAGCTTGTCTCTCTTGAATACAATCTCTCTCACACACCCAAGAAACCCTCAATGGCGGAAGAAAAGAAAAACGACGGAGCAGACAATCCTATCAATCTGTTGCTTGAGCAAGCTCTCACGCGACAGAGAGACGAAATGATGGAGAATTTTTCCCACATCCTTCAATGCCTGTCGATAGCATCAGGCTCATCTTCATCAAGCGGCCACTTTGGAGGCACCTCGACTTTCAAGGTACAAGTTAATTTTGACATTCCTGTATTTGAAGGACAGATAGATGCAGAAGCCCTAGAAAAATGGTTAACTCTGTTAGAAGGTTATTTCTCTGTTCACAATTTTTCCGACAAAGAAAAGATCACCTTTGCACTCCTTAAATCTCTCCCTCATGTCAAACATTGGTGGAAAACTTACCGGGAGCAAAGTTCCACATAGGAGTCTGGAATGTATGGGGTCGATCCCACTTGGGATTTTTTTGTGGATGCGGTAAAAGAATAGTATTACCCTATTGGCAACTATGAGGACCAGTACATGAGATGGACCACACTGCGGAAAGAGAGGGTCCAAGCAGTTCCGAATTTCACTAATACCTTCCACACCTTGCGCACCAAGCTGGGTATCAAAGACTCTGAGCGACATTTGGTTCTGAAATACCGTGGGGATCTACACAGATAAATCCAAACTGAAATGGATTTTTTGGACATCTCATCGCTCGGTGCTGCTTATCGATATGATGTTAAAATTGAGCAGAAATTTAAGCACCAGAATAAACAGGAATTCGGGTCTGCAAATCCGCAACAACCAAAGTATGACAAAGACGGACCTAACAAGCAGCCTCTCGAAAACCATTACAAGACACAAGAAAAGAAGGGTCATGGGAAGACAAAGAAGGACACCGAAAAATGGTGTGAGTTCCACAAAAGCCCCTGGAACAACACTGATGAATGTCGCTCAAAACAGTCATTGGTGGCCGACATCAAAGACAAAGAACTGAACCTTGATTCTGAATCTGATTCTGAAAATAATGGTAAAGGACAGATCATTGACGCAAACCCCACTGCTATTTTCGTGACCGCAGCAATTCAACCAGAAGAACCAACAGATCCTGAAGAGGGGGAGCGCCTTTTTCATTCACATATGTGGGTGAAGAGGACCCCACTACATTTTATTGTTGATAGAGGAAGCCAGAAGAACCTCATCTTAGCAGAGGTCGTCAAATAGTTAGGATTGTCGACAACACCACACCCACAACCATACAACATTGGGTGTCTTCGTTGAGGATGAGATCTTTGTGTCAGCCAACAATGTCGATTGTCATACGACATCTAGCCCTTCAAGGATGAGGTATTATGTGATGTTGCCCCACTGGATGTCTGTGATGTTCTCTTGGGCCAACCATATATGTGGAAGCACCATGCAGTTTATGAGTCTCGACCCCGTAGTGTCATTGTTACTTTGGGGGGTCATCTCTACAGAATACCAGAGGTAGTTCCAACTATTGTTCCACATAAAAAGTGTCGCAAGGTAGTATCTCATACTGCAAAATTTAGCTTCTTCACAATCTGTTCAAAAGGGGAACAGAAGGACATTGCAACCACTACAGTTTCGCCCCCTGCACCTTCTATCCAACAGAAGCAAGTCGACAAGGTTGCAGAAAAGCACAAAGATTCCTTCTTCACACCTTCCTCTCATGTAGCTCAACTTTTTGACAACCTCAACTTCAACAGGTTCATGACAGACTTCCACAAACTAAGCAGCACGACGTCTCCAACAATACAAGCAGCTCACCCAGATGCAGATCCAGCAAATGCTTTTCCCTCTCCCCCGGGAACTCAACACAATGGAGACCATTGCTTCCTAAGGAGGGAGGATTGATCCAGGTGGATATCGGTGGCCACTCACCTTTTCCGACTGGCTCAAAACAGTTTTCTGGAAATTTTGGCAATTTACTATTTTTAGCAGGTTTTAACTTCCGGGGCCATTTTGAGGGCCTAAATGAAGGTTTTTCGATATCAAGGTTCTCAATGATAGTCGAAGGCATGATTGAGCCCCTAAAATGAATCTCCTTGATGATACCTTTCCAACGAGCTATAATAAGCCTAAAACGGAGATCGTATGCAAAAGTTACAACCCCGGGAAGTTGATGTACTAACTTACCCAAATGGGGCCCACATGACTTTTGGCGCTATATCTCCTAGGGTTAGGTTTTTGGATGTCTAGGACTTTTGGAATTCCTGTTTATTGTAAAAGGGCCTCTAGAGCCTCATTGTAATCATCTTCTCACAGATGCGAGTAGTCGTCACATCTCTTCTCAGAGATAAGCTACCACCATTCTAGCGAGTCTTTCACTCTGTATTTTACAGTCTCTGTACATTTATTTCGTTAATAGAAATCGTGTATTATTGTATATCTGTGACTCTTGTTTTATTTCCGCTATATCTCTGTTATATTGTTGTCTCTCTTGCAATATCTCTGTGCATTTATTTATTATATCTTCAAACTCATTTCATGCCGAAAATAATCCGGATCATTTGTTCATCCTTTTTATGGTCTTCTAATTTCCTCCTCCATACTTTTGTCCTTTTGTCTTCATGTTTTACTTGAGTATTCACTTCCTCACTATTTCTGAGATTGCTTCTATAGTACTTTTCTATGTGACCATAGTTATGGAATTTGTAACATTCAACATTGTAGTGTGTGGGAAAGGAGTTGTGGTCTCTATTAGATGGCCCATGAAAGCTTCTACTTTGATGATATATTTTGCTTCCATTTCTAAGGTGGTCATTTCTTCCATAACTACTACAGTTTATTGCTTTATGCCCAAATCTTTGCAAGAAAAATAGTAACCAAAAAAGAAATGTTGATGCCTGGTAGTAAATTGTCTCCTTGGAGGCGCATCTCTTCTAAGCTCATTCCTTATCTTATTGCACTTTCTTTCCATGTTTCTATTTTTATTGTAATTGGGGCTTTCAAGAACATTTGCATTGATTTCAATCTTTTTCTCAAGAGCGTTATGATTGTTGCCATAGCCTAGACCTGTCTTGATCAAAGGTGATCTTTGATAGCTGAGAATTTCATCTAATACTGCATTACTCTTTCTGAACTTGTCATTTTTTGTTGTGTTTTCAACCTTTGCATATCCACTTTTAGACCAACAAATTCATCTTTTAATCTTTCAACCTCTTTTTCTCTTTTCTGTAGTTGATTCTTTTGTTCATCCACGATCTCTCCAGCTTCTTTAACTCCCTCTTGAGTCTTCTGCAATTGGTCTTTTAGAGACTTATTTTCCTTTTCAAATTCTGAGAGCTTTTCTTTAACTTCAAAACCAGAGTTAGTAACATCTTTGATCATCCGTTCAAACTCCTCTTTTAAAGACATAATTTCAACATTCTTTTCTTTTAGTTGACTCATGAAAATTTGTTTGATTTTCATAGCTTCTTCTAATGGCATCTTCAAGTCATCAACATCTTCCTTCTAATTAATAATTTATTCACATACTAGCAGGTATCTCCTAAGTTGTTCATTTTTCCTTCTTTCCTTTCTTAACTCATCTAGGGCACTAATAAGTTCTTCTTCCAAGTTAACTACAACTTCTTCATCTTCATAATCTTCCATGCCTTCAAAATTCTCACTTTCACTTATTTCAAGTGGACCACAGGATTCATTTGCGTAGGAAGAAAGATATGCTCTATCATAAGGATACTTATAGGGTGCTCTTTCAAGGCTTGTGTTATAACCCTATATTTCATAGTATCACCTGGTGATTAGCATTTCTTCCCTTAGTCATATTTCATTGTAAATAATATTTTATTCTGCAAATGATTTACAAAAAGAAAAGAAAAAGGAAAAGGAAAAGAAAAGGATAAAAATAGATAAAATGAAAAGAGGGTATAAAAAATAATAAAAGACAAAAACAAAAAAGGGAAAATATAAAACTCTATGAAAAATAAATTTGGTTTGAATCATACTGCATAATCATGATCAAACTTTTTGAATTTATGTTGATAGGTTAGTGAATAAGTTTGGTCAAACAGTTTAATCTTGGCCAAATAAGATAGGTTAGAGTAATAATTAATCCAACAGTCTAGGTTGGATTAATATGTTAGTTGACTAGGTTATGAGCTAGGTTAGTGATGTTAATTTCAATAAAAGTTGAAAAGGGATTGTTAAAATACCCTTTGTTTGAGTAAATTTGGATATTTTTACCTTAGGAAATAAGACCATGGTGTAAAAGTGGGAAAGGGTAAGCTTAGTGCCACCCATTGTATGTTTTTATCCTAAATTTATAATGGATAAGACTTGTTGTAGTATAGCGACTAATTGTTGCACAAGTTTCAGCGACGGCATCCAACAGTGCCAAGATCGACGGTCCTCAGAGAATTTTGGACCCCCCCCCCCCGANNNGGTTTCCCCCACGTTGGCCCCACCTTACGTGCCACTCTCTCAGTGTTTCAGGCCCCCCCCCACTCAAATCCACTTCCCACCTACACCCACCTCCCCCTTGGGAATCCTACCAAAACATTATCCAATACCACTCACCTCACTCTGCCACCGTTGTTACACATTATTTTGGTCACCCTAGTGATCAACTGACAACATGGGCTTAACTCATTTCCATGTTCCCTGAAAAATATTAAAAGAGACTTTCTCCATGAGAAAAGTGGTTTGCTTTTCCTCTTTCAAAAAATATGACAAGGAAGGTCGTCACACCTTGCTCTATGCATGGGGTGTGATGATGCCTGATCATCACACTCTGCACCAAAGTTGGATTGCAACGTCGTCGCAGACTGCCTATGCATAGGGTGTGATGATGCTTAAGCAAAGGAAAATTCAAAATTCACGAATGTTCTAGAAGATGAGGTGGTCTCCAATCGGTTTGGATCTTACTCGCTTCTCTAATTTAGAGGGATCATCCCTATCTCCTCATCTATCCCTCTTTCACCCTATATAAAAAGGGATCTCTTATGGACAAGGCTAAGGTTTGCAAGGGCTTGCATATGCATGAAGAGTTCTACTACAGATTATACTTGAGAGCTTTTCTTTAGTTCTCTAAGTCAGATTGTGGATCTTCTTCATCAAAGGCATTGGAGGAAAGGTGTGTGTGTTGGAGCAAAGATCCATTGAAAGGGTCCTTGCAACATCAAGGCATGTGTTGTATTCTCCACTTTCCATTTGATATAATGCAACAATACATTTCTTCCCTATAAAGGTGTCTTATCTTGTATTGTATAACTCCTTGATCTTATACATATAATTCATTGGAATATATATATCTTTGTTCTCTCTCTCTTTTTTGGTTTGTGCTTCTTAAACAGGTTCACCATCCCGCAAACTCAAAGAAGAAGCTACAAAGACGACACTAGCGAGAATCAAGCGTCGTTTAAAAGGTATGTCACTTGTACCTCTCTAAACTAGTTTATATGACAATGAAGTCTAAGGTGAAGTTTGTATTCTATCTTGTTTTGTTCTAGCTTTATATGGAAGTTAGGGAGATCAGTTTGTGTCCACACTTACCGATTAGTCTGATAACAAAATTGGCGACAATATTGGGGACTTGCGACCATCTCAACGCGCAGGTAGCCCCAAAAAATCAGCCTAAAATCCAAATTTAACCAATAAAACAAAATTTGAAACCATGAAAAGATAAAGAAGAAGAGGATTACCTTTTTTACGGAGACGATTCACAAAATGATCCACCGGATGCTCCAAAATCGACAATTGAAATTTGGGAGAAAAGAGGGTTTTGGGGCACTGTTTGGGTAAATTTGCAATTGAAATGGAAAAAGGGTGTTTTTGGCCTATTTTCTTTCAAAAATAAATTATTTTTTATATTTTATCCATGCCCTAAAGTCTAACCAACTTTGCAAAGTATTTACTATTGCAGATTAAAAGGTCTAAGGACGAGACGTTTGACAGGGGTCCACCATTTTTTATTCTTTTTGTGTACTTTTCTTATGTACAGATGCTTTTATAATTTTTTAGGAAAAACTCTGATCATAGTCTTAATTATTTCTCACGCTTGTGAAACCATGAGAATGTAATCGGGTAATCTTTTGTCATTTTTTTGAACTCGCATTGGTAATACGAAAAACGAAACCTATGTAGTATCTTTTAAGCTCTTTTCAAACTCCCTAAACATGAAAATATAGTTGAGCAACCTTGTTCTTTTCATGCTCATAAAAGTATTTGAAGAAAACATCTGATGAGCGGTAGATTATCTCTTTTTCGATCTCATTGGACTAACTTACGAAAAAGGACCTTATGGAGTTCTCTTTAAGTGTTTTTCAAACTCTCTAAAAATGAAAAACACCTGAGTTTTCTTTCTTTGGACTCATTAAACAAGCATCGAAAGACCCATATGGGATCGAACCACTCCTTCTTAGGTTCGTTAAACATACTCCGAGGGACTCGTCCGAAGGATGAACTTACATTTACAAGCATATGTTATCCTCCTCAAGCTTGTGTAAAAATAAAGAGGTACTCGCCAGAAATGGTGGGGGGAAATTGGGAAAGAAATGTGTCTTTGTATTTGTGTTAGTGGCAGTAATAGTCGCTCTTAAACATGACACCCCCATTCATCATTGTATCCGGGTTGGAAAATCCATTTGTCTCTCGTTTGACCATCCACAAGTTCTTATCTTGGGTCCTCCTTTAGTGAATACTGCCAAGACAATTGTCGTGTCATTCATATGTTCAAGAGAAGTCCAACCTTAACAAGCCTTCTATCGAGTTGGCCATCTTAGTTTATAAATTTTCTACCATGTCGACCTTCCCTGAGTCGGTTCTGAATCACTTCATACTCTGATCTACTTCAAATATATTACATATTTCATATCATTGATGGGGGATACATCAAGGCCCTCCTATGATGAGTCTTTTCCTGTCGACTTCAACTCATTATCCAATAACAAGATTTAGAAATCATTTAGTACCTTAGAGCCTGCATGCCTCAATGGCAAGTTTCTTCACTTTCAATAGTGGGTTCACATCATTGACCCCTGATTGGAATATTTCATCGAGTGTTCGACTTCAACTCATTTATTCATATTCGTTGGATTGTACTAAAGTACATTGGGATTCATTGACATCAATGGTGATTTCCCTCAAACTTGTTAACGGTTTTCATTAATGACTGGTAATCAAGTGGTTTCTACCATGTTCAACTTCGACACCTGTAATCACATGACTAGATTCGTACTTAGAGAAGATGGAAGTGAAGACCCTGGATCTCATCATCTTGGTCCAGGTTGCGACAGAGTATTCATAAGTTTGAACTGACACATAGATCCATTGTGTATGTCTCGTGGCTATGTCCGAATTTAAATTATTTTAGAGCATAGATCCACAGTGTATTCCAGGTGGCTATGTTGAATCATGATGACATCGATCCACATTGTATATTTAGTAGCCATGACTCACTTGACACTTATGATTAGAGTCACTTGTAGTATGAGCATGGGAATGCATACCTCAGAAGATGGTATGTTATTATGCAGATGCTTGATTGTTTGCAGGTTTCCGATCGATGCGCTCCTTGTTTTTGACACACACATTCTAAAAAGTATTTTAGCTATCACAAGTTCCAGTTTCATACTTTGGGGGGCATTTTGTTACACATTATTTTGGTCACCCCAATGATCAACTGACAACATGTGCTTAACTCATTTCCATGTTCCCTGGAAATATTAAAAGAGACTTTCTCCATGAGAAAAGTGGTTTGCTTTTCCTCTTTCAAAAACTATGACAAGGAAGGTCATCCCACCATGCTCTATGCATGGGGTGTGACGATGCCTAATTGTCGCACTCTACACCAAAGCTGGATTGCGACATCATCACAGGCTACCTGTGCATAGGGTGTGACAATGCTTAAGCAAAGGAAAAGTCAAAATTCATGAATGTTCTAGAAGGGAATCTTCTAGAAGATGAGGTGGCCTCCAATCGATTTGGATCTTACTCGCTTCTCTGATTTAGTGGGATCATCCCTATCTCCTCATCTATCCCTCTTTCACCCTATATAAAGAGGGATCTCTTATGGAAAAGTCTAAGGTTTGCAAGGGCTTGCATATGCATGAAGAGTTATACTACAA
>ML791923.1:183612-195467 GCA_009831015.1 Picea engelmannii
CCAACGCGGGGTAATCGCTTTTCTGGACCTCCCCCACCGTTAAAGGCAAAAAGGTCGAGGGGGTTCGAAATGTTCCGAGGACTGTCGATCTGGGCACTGCTGGATGCCGCCATTGAAACTTGTGCAACAATTAGTCGCTATATGAAAAAAATTCTGATCCATTAGAAACTTAGGATAAAAACATACAATGGGTAGCGCTAAGCTTACCCTTTCCAACTTTTACAGCATGGTCTTATTTCCTAAGGTAAAAATATCCAAATTTACTCAAACAAAGGGTATTTTAACAATCCCTTTTCAACTTTTATTGAAAAAAACATCACTAACCTAACTCCTAACCTAGTCAACTAACATATTAATCCAGCTTAGACTGTTGGATTAATTATTACTGTAACTTAGCTAATTTGGCCAAGATTAAACTGTTTGACCAAACTTATTCACTAACCTATCAACATAAATTCAAAAAGTTTGATCATGATTATGCAGTATGATTCAAACCAAATTTATTTTTCATGGGGTTTTATATTTTCCGTTTTTATTTTTATTTTTGTCTTTTATTGTTTTTAATACCCTCTTTTCATTTTATCTATTTTTATCCTTTCTTTTTCTTTTCTTTTTGTAAATCATTTGTAGAATAAAATATTATTTACAATGAAATGTGACTAGAGGAAGAAATTCTAATCACGAGGTGATACTATGAAATATAGGGTTATAATAGTGGCTCCACTTGGGGATGGTGCTCTCCTTGTGAGGTGCCAAGAACCAGCTACATGTTGCCTTGAATCCTCTTCTCCAGTACTTTTCTGCATACTGATTCAGGAGATGTAGAGCCACACTTATACCGACAATTGATTGGATCATTGATGTATCTGCTTAATACCAGACCAGACATTTGCTATGTAGTAAATGTGTTCAACCAGTTTATGATCCAACCGAGACATACACTCTAGATAGCTACAAAACATGTATTGAGATACTTACGAGGCACAATTGGTTATGGCCTAAGATATGCCTCCAGTGTGGACTTGAGCCTGCAAGGATATGCTGATGCAGATTGGGCAGGAAGCACAGTAGAGAGAAAAAGTACCTCTAGTTGTTGCTTCACTTTAGGGTCTGCCATGGTTTCCCGGTGTAGCAGAAAACAAAGCTTTGTAGCATTAAGCACCACAGAGGCAGAGTACATTGCATTGAGTGTAGCAGTCCGCGAAGCAGTGTGGCTTCGTAAACTTCTGACTGGCTTGTTCGATCATGAGATGGATCCTATTATCATTCATTGTGATAACCAGAGCTGTGTAAATATCTTTGAGAGCCTTGTGTTTCATGATAGATCGAAACACATCGAGATAAAGTATCACTATATCAGAGACATGGTGTAGAGGAAGACAATACACATACATTATCTTCCTACTCATGAACATATCACATATATCTTCACCAAACCACTTGCCAAGACAAAGTTTGAGTATTTTTGTGAGAGACTTGGCCTGGTGGAGAATGCCTCCTTAACTGAGAGGGAGTGTTGATGATTACAGCTACGTGAGACTTTCTCCATGACACAAACCTGAGAGAGAGCCCCTAAGAGGGGTGTGTGGTTCTTATATGAGACAGATCTAGAGTGTAGAGATAGCCTCCTCCTTACAAAGAGTTGAGAAGAACTCTAGATGATTCTCCTATGTAACACAGTGAGAAAGGAGATCTACAGAGTTGGCGTGCTTGTGTCTTAGCACAAGGTGAACGTGTGAAATCCCAAAGTGTTGGGTGCATCGTCATCAGACAGAGATGAAGATGATGTATTAGCCTCCTCTAAGCAGAGAGTTGATGATGAACTCTAGATAAATCTCATGTGTAATGCAGTGGGAAAGAACATCTGTTGAGTGGACGTGACTACGGACGAGCACAAGTGAACATGATCCTAGTGGCTGAGCACTAGTGAGAAGTGGTTCTTCTATGTAATGTAGTGAGCTATAGATATGGACATCCCTATGAATGTGCCCCTAGTGGCTGAGAACTAGTGGGTGTATGAGATCCCTTACTATATTGTTCAAGAGTAAGACCTGCCTGTAACCCTAATTGTAATGTAAAGGATACAGGTCAGCTCCACCTTAATGTGATTGATAATTAATGTAAAAGATAATTAATTTGGTTAATATTAATTATATTATGAGATAGAGAGGTTGGCCTTGTTGTGCCAATAAACACTTATGTTGACAGGTCAAGTCTAATATAAGTAAAGGTAAATTCTCCATTGAGGAATCATATCTTTTGTGTGAGTTTGGAAATTTTAGCAAGTACATATTCTTGGGAAAAGTGCACACCTCTCTTGGGCGCTAGACTTCTAGGGTTTGCAAGCACCCTATTGTGTGCTAGGTTTTCTTGGTGGTGAAGGTTTTTCTCTTGAAGAATATAACAAAGGATTTGGCTGGGTTTTCTTCCCTTGTTGAGAAGGGTTTCGCAGGATACTTCTTGTGTTCTTGTTCATGGTGTTTCTTCTTGTGATCTTGGTTGTTGCAACATAATTGCTTATGGTTTAAGTTAAATGATAAAAAGGAATGGATTTCATGCTTAAACCTTGCTTATTGAAAAATCAACAGTATCCCTGCAAACTTGGAACTATCCTTTGCCACTGAACTAATTTTTTGTTTGTAATCTGACAGAGTGATCAGCTTGTCATTGAGTACTAATAGTCTAGGGAGACCTTTCTTATGTAGAACTTCGAACTTGCTGTGAAATCTCTGTACTCCTAAGTCCATCACTTGAGCCTTCTCTTCTAGATGCAACATTAATCCTTTCTTGGTCAGGACCTTCTTGATCTCTAGGATGGTCTTTGTTCTGTCTTCAATTTCTAGTTCTTCTAACTCCTGCTTGTTTTTGGAGTTTAGAAATCTGATGAGCTCAGTTGCCTCTATAGGTATTTCTCCTAGATCTTCTTTGATTTTCTCAATTGCTTCTTTGGCCTTTTGTACCAATTCATGCTGTTCAAAGATGATCTGTATGGATGACCAGATTTCTACCATAGACTTGTTGATATCCACCCAGAGGTTTTCCTTAGCTTGGGCTAAGGTATTTTTCATGACAGTCTCTTTTTGTAGTTGTTGATTAAGCCTTTGAGACTTATGCATTTCTTCTTGGTGTCTGTCTTGGAACATTGACTTCAGTTCTTGGAGGTTTTTTACCTCGTCTTGCAGTGTTCCGATCTTTTCCCCTTGGAGGGACATGTCTTCCATGGACTTCACAAGTTTCTCAGATGCATCTGAAACTTGTACTGGGATTGCTGATGGAATATCTGTTGATGTAGATGCTTCTAATGTTCTAATTCCTGCCAGAGGGACTACCTCCAGTGGGATCATGGCCATATGCACATTATGTTCCTTCTCCTTTATCAGTTTGCCCATTTTTTCTTTCATTTCTCTTATCTGTGCATTCTGCTCCATGATAAGCTTCAACATTTCTTCTTTGTGGCCTTCAGTCTCAACCACCTCTTTAGCTTGTGAATCATCTGTATCTGGAAGCTTCAGATGCTATCTCAGAGATGTTATATCAACATTCTTCTTCTTCAATAACTCCTCTGCTGCCTTGACATTTGTCGGGTCATACCCAATCTTCAACACCAATTCTTCTAGTGATTTGATCTTGTTGTCTTTGGCCAAAGAAGAGATTTTATCTAGCCTCAATTGGGACTTAATGTTATTCAGGGACACCTGCAATTTTGAAGCAGTCAATGAGGTGTTTGTCAAGGTGGAGAATATCATCTCCCCTATCTGCCTGTGCATGTCCATTTGGTCTACTGGATGGACATTCTTTACATCAAACTCAAAGGAAGTCTTCTGATAATCAACATCTCTCTTGGGATGAGGATCTTGTGCTTGCAGGAATGCCATTTGCATTCTTTCTTTATCTGTGTCAAATGTTGACAACAACCTGTGTTGAGGAGTGGATGTCTGCTTTCAGAACTGAGCATATGTGCTATTGTTAAGGAGTTCATTTCTCTGTTTGATCTGTTTGTACTTGTAAAAAAAGTTTGACTCTATTTTCTCATGAGATGATTCAACTAACAAAGTAGTGTCTATTTGTTTTTTAGATGAATACGTTGACACTATGAACTGACTATCTGAAAAGGTTGAGGAATGTGGTCCCTCCATGACTATGGGGGGATACATTTCTCCTTCTTGGAGCAAGTCTGGTGCATGACTGGTTTTGGTCCTTTTTCTGTAAACTTAGATGTCATCATTTGATACCTCTATGACTGAAGGGGAAACCTCCTTTCTTACTCTCTTTTCTGTTTGCATTTGAGGTGTGTTGGTATGTGAAGTAGTGACAGGGGCAGGTTGTTCCTCTGTTTCTAACAATGTGTTTTCTTGCCATTCTATCTGGTTCATATAATTTTCCACTTCTGGCTTCTGTATGTGAGCATAAGGAGTGCTCCTTTGTTTGACTCTGAGATCTGAGATGTCACCAAAAGGGTCATAAGTCCATGTGAAAATCTGAGTGAAACTCATCTGTTTCAAGAGGTTGTCTGCCTCTTCTCTTGTTGCTCTGTTGTTGCATATGAAAGGACCAATTTGGGTCTTGATTCTGATCTGTTGTTTCTTCTTGACTGCAACAAAATGGATGTCATCTGAATTCACCATCTGTCTTATGTATTCCAGTGAAAAAATCCTTATAGGGAGATATTTTGGCAATTTGTATGGTGGAAACTCACATCCATACACTCTTATCTCTGTGTGGTTTTGGTATAAATACTAATCCCCGTCTTAGCTAGATTTGACAGGCGAAGGATTATATGAATTTCTTCATTGATCCTTGGCTCTATACTGTTGTTCAACATGCAAATAAATTAATGATAGAACTGGTCCGTGAAGTCCTTGAAGTTGAATTTAGTTGAATTTTTCCTCACTAGTGAGGTCCATGAAGTCATTGGCTTTGGGTTTCCTTCCTAGTTTAATTTCTGAAGAGCACATGGAAACCTGTCTGATTGAAACAATAAGAACAAATATACCAGGACTAAGGAATATCTAAACATATGGAAACTCCCAAAGTCCAATTTCGTCACTCTAATCCAGGAAGATATCTTTTAGCCAAAAGTGAAATTTGAAGAAGTCAAATTCACACTTCGGCTCTGTGATCTTGTAATCCTTATCTTTCATGGGGATATGATCCAGGTCGATAGGAGGGGGAAGAATCGGGTTCTCAGACGTTTCAACAGATTTGGCCTAGGGAGCCATGATTAACAAAGCTATAAGGTACAATAATGGCAGACTATAATTACCCGGGTGAATTTTGCGCTTGGTGATGGTGAGCAGTTGTGGCAATTGGCTTGAAAGCTTGCTTTGGCGCGGTGTCCACAATGTCTGCATTGGTAAATAGTGTCACAGGGTTAAGAAATGGGGTTTCACAGTGCAATGGAGGTGTCCTTTATGGCGTGGGGTGATGATGGAGTGATTAACGGTCATGGGGAGGGAATTGATTGGCTAACGGGTATGTGGGATATGACATACGATAGGTGTTAGTGGGATACGGTGGTGGAGTGAGGTGAGCGATATTGGATAATTTCTTGGTAGGATTTCAGAGGGGGGGTAGGTGGTAAGTGGATTTGAGTGGAGGGGGGGTCCGAAACGCTGAGAGAGTGACACGTAAGGTGGGGCCAACACGGGGGAAACCACTTTTCTTGACCCCCCCCCACATCGTTAAAGGCAGAAAGGTCCTGGGGGGGGTTCAAAATTCTCTGAGGACTGTTGATTTGGGCGTTGTTGGATGTCGTCGCTAAAACTTGTGCAACAATTAGTCTTCATATGACAAAAAGTCTTATCCATTAGAAACTTAGGATAAAAACATACAATGGGTAGCTCTAAGCTCACCCTTTCCCACTTTTACACCATGGTCTTATTTCTTAAGGTAAAAATATCCAAATTTACTTAAACAAAGGGTGTTTTAACAATCCCTTTTCAAATTTTATTGAAAAAAAATCACTAACCTAACTCCTAACCTAGTCAACTAACATATTAATCCAACTTAGACTGTTGGATTAATTATTACTCTAACCTAGCTAATTTGGCCAAGATTAAACTGTTTGACCAAACTTATTCACTAACCTATCAACATAAATTCAAAAAGTTTGATCATGATTATGCAGTATGATTCAAACCAAATTTATTTTTCATGGGGTTTTATATTTTTCCTTTTTTTTATTTTTGTCTTTTATTTTTTGTTTTTTATACCCTCTTTTTGTTTTATCTATGTTTATCCTTTTCATTTATTTTCCTTTCTTTTTGTAAATCATTTGCAGAATAAAATATTATTTACAATGAAATATGACTAGAGGAAGAAATTCTAATCACGAGGTGATACTATGAAATATAGGGTTATAACAGTGGCTCCACTTGGGGATGGTGCTCTCCTTGTGAGGTGCCAAGAACCAGCTACCTGTTGCCTTGAATCCTTTTCTCCAATACTTTTCTGCATTCTGATTAGCTATATTGTAAATGTAAATCTGGTGACACTGATCAGGGGCTTAGGGCCTTCTCTTCGAGCTTCAACCATTGATAAAAGTCACCCATACCTGACATAAAAAGTAAAATGGTATTTACAATGAAATGAGTGAGACAAAATTTTATTCTTGTGAAACATAGTGCTTGAGCATTCTGCCATTGGCATGTCCTCCTAGCAGGTCTGTTCCATTCATATTCTTGATAAAAAAATGCATTACTTCCTCTGTGGGCATGCATTGTGAATGGACCTTTCCATAGATTCTCAAATTTTCCTTACTTGCCCTTATCTTCATTCCTTGAGTCCCATTTCAATACTTTCTCTCCTAATTGGAAGTCATCAACCTTGGTCCGTCTGTCATGGATTTTCTTGATATTTTTTTGAATCACCTGAGTTTGGTTGTAGACCTCTTCTTTGGACTGTTGCAGCTGTATAGTTTGATAAATTCTTCTTTGGATGTCATTTGGTTCTATATGTACTTCTTGCAATAATTGCATGACAGGAACACCTAAAGAAGTAGTAAAGACATCATCAATTCCATAGACCAACTGGCATGGGGACATACCAATTGACCTCTTTGTAGTAAGTCTGTTTGCCCATAGTGCAGGTACCAACTTATTTTGCCATGATTTTTTGTTGTCCCACAACAACTTCTTGATGATGTTGACCCGACTCTTATTTGAAGACTCTGCTAATCCATTGCCCTAGGGGTAATGGGTTGTAGAGTGTCCTAAAGTGATCTGATATTTGCTGCAAATCTCTATCATCTTTTTTAATTTGAATGTTGTTGCACTGTCAGTGATAATTTTCCCGGGGCATCCAAATCTAGAAAGAATGTTAGTTTCCAAAAACTTGATGATCACAACATCAATTTCTTGCCCGGTGGGTACAACTTCAATCTACTTGGTGAAATAATCAGTGGATGTGAGAATCCACTTGTGCTGGCCTGATGAAGGTGGATGGATTTCTCCAATGAAATCCAAACCCCATTGTTGAAATGGAGCTTCAACTGAAATTGGCTTCAAGGGTAAAGGTGAAAGTTTCCTTTTGCCTTCAAAGATCTGACATTTATGACAGGAGGTCACTTTCTTGTGGACATCTGCAAATAAAGTTGGCCAGTAGAAACCAACTCTAAGAATTTTATTGGCAGTGGTCTTCCAATTCAGATGTCCACCATAGTATCCTTCATGGAATTCCTACAAAACTTTATCAACTTCATCTTTCAACAAACAATTTAGTAGAATCCCTCCAACATCTTTCTAATACAGATTGCCATTTAAAATACAATACTTCATAGCTTTGAGTTTCAAAAATCTAGCTTTAGTTTTGGTTAAACCAGGAGAATCTTGTAGATGATGTAAAACAAAAATAAGGTCTTCATACCATGGAGAGTTTGAGAAAACCTCTTTAACTTGTGGAGTCGCATGTTCTTGTTCATCAACTACAGCTAGAAAATTAATATCCAAAGCATGAAAGTTTGACTCAGCCATCAGTTTGGCTAATCCTTGACCCTTGATAAGCTTGGTTGGTTTGATCTCAATATCATATTCAAGGATCACAACAATCCATTTACCCCTTCTGCCATATGGATTGTCTTGGGTTAGAATATCTTTCACCACAACATTAGGGACATAAACAATAATATGTGAGTGGAGAATATATACTCTGAAATCTTTAATTGCTTTCACTAAAGCAACAACTTGCTTTTCCATGATGCTATAATTCAATGCAACATCTCTCAAGGATTTACTGAAGAAAGAGATAGGCTATTCATGGCCTTCACTGTTCTTCTGCAAAATAACTGTTGTAATGGTGTTATGAGGAAAATATCTCTATGGCTAGAGGTAAACCACAACAAACGTCAATGACTGTAGAAATCAACTCTATTCTCAAGTATGCTATATAAACAAATATGCTAGTAAGACGAGATAAAAGGCCTACCTCGTCCAGACGTTTGATGAAGTCCACCATTGAGCACTTGACCCACAACAATATACCTGCAACTACTCCTCAACAACCAAGAAAAATAAGCATATGATGATAATATATGATGTTAGCACATTCAATAGAATAATCCATTAATATACATAACAAATACACCCATGGAATAATAATTCAAATATTTGCAAGATATCAATTGGATGGGGAAAGAGTATTTCTATTAATATATGATCAACAAAAGTGAAAAAGTTACAGACTTCTATGTCAACACGGTTTGGAACCGAGAAACTAAGTTCCTTCTAGCTGGGCCTCCACCACTTCAATCCTCCACCAAAGGCAAGCTCATAGAAGAGAGACAATGGAGTTCTCAATCAATAAGGGAAGAGTTTGAGGGCTAAACACTATGTTCATACTTAAAGGACAAAGAGATGCAAACTCAATATGAAGTGAATAATTTCTCCAAAGTAACTTTTCTCTCAAAGTTGAATTCTTTCTCCTCTTTTCCATAGCTTGGAATTGGCCCATTTATAGCCTTCAAAAGGAACTGAAGGCCCGAGTCAGAACGTTTCCAGTATATGGAAGGCCAAGGATCATAGATCTCCTGTCATGACATGGAAACCCGACACCATTTTTCATTTTTGGGCAGAAATCTTGATGTACGCGCTGTAGTGGTGCAACTTGCATATACGCATGTTGTATAGTAGGAAAGGTGCGTTCATGTGAAAAAAATGTATTTTTAGCTCTGGGATTTGCAAAAAGGAATGAAAAGTTTGCATTGGGAAGTGGAAAAAGGCATTCTGTGCAAGATTGCATAGGGTGAGACAAATCTTGCTATAACAAATGGTATGCTCGGAGGGAAAAGAGAAAAGGAGGAAATATTTTGTAAAATCAGGACCAATAAGCACAGGGGATTGTGTCAAGGCCTATTTCACCTGATCAAAGGAATGTTTTTATTCTATGGTCCATTTTATTCTTGTATCTTTTTTCAACATATTTGTTATGTTTCTGAGAAGTTATGCCAAGTTAGGGATAAATCTTATTAGAAATTTTATTTTGCCTATGAAAGACTGCAACTCTTGTATGTTTCTGGGATGATCTATTTTTTTGAATGGATTCAATTCTGCTAAGATATATTTTGATTCCATCCTTAGATATGATGTGTCCTAATAGTTTACCTTCCTCTAGGCCAAAGAAAGTTTTCTTTGGATTTAGTGAGATTCCAATTCTCCTGCATTTAAAAAAAAAAATCTAAGGTGGAGTAAGTGCTCTTCATCGATTTTTGAAAAAATCATTATGTCATCCAGGTATATAACAATGAATCTTCCAAGTTCATCCACAAAAGCAATATCCATTGCTCTCTAAAATGTGGCCCCAACATTCATGAAACCAAAAGGAATTTTCACATACATGAAAGTGCCTCAAGGTATAGTAAGTGTTGTTTTCTCCTGATCATCACGGTCGACTAACACTTGGTTGTAGCCAGAAAAACCATCTAACAAAGAAATTCTACTAGATCCAACTACTTTATGCAAAATATGGTTCATTTTGGGCAAGGGATAGTTGTATTTAAGAGAGACTTTATTGAGGTTTCTGAAATCAATACACGGTCTCATTTCTCCACTCTTCTTTCTTGTAGGAACTAAATTGGACACCCATTTAGAAAACCTTAATGGGACAATAATTTTAGCATCGTACATCTTCTTTATTTCCTTTTCATTTGGAGGCATCAACTTTGGGTTAATTCTCCTAAGTTTTTGTTTGAAAGGATTTTGATTTTCTTTTATGGGAATTTTGTGTTGTATAATGCTAGTATCATAGGATTTTAGATCTTCATAGTTCCATGCAAAAAAATCTATAAATTCTTTGAACAATTCTATATATTTCTGTTTTTGAGCAGGAGGTAAAGATTTGGACAATTTAATCATTTTTGGTTCCTTTTCAGTTCCTATGTTACAGTGCTCAACTTCTATCCCAATAGGTTCAATTTTTTGTTTTTTAGCTACATCATCAAAATCAAACAATTCTTCTAATGGGACTAATCCTCTAGGCAAAATATTATCCTTTAATTGCAAAAAATCCATATTTTCTTGTTTTTTCATTTATTTCTTCTTAATCTATCTTATTTACACTTTCTTTTTCATCATCGCTATTTACATCAATATTTGCACATTCAGACTCATTTTTTGATTCTAGAAAATCATCAATCTGTTCATCATTACCAAAAACTTGCCAATACCTGATATTGTCTGGGACAACAGGTCTGCATTTCACCTCAACTGTATACTGGTGATTAAGATGAAATGGTATCTTACAAGTGGTTGATGAGGTAGCTAGACCATCAACAAGTGTGTTTTGGCCTCTGGGAATCACCTGTAAATCATATTCAGTAAAACACTGCATGAAATTTAGAACAACATTTCTGTAGGCCCTCAGTCTTGGGTGTTTAGCAAAATACTCACCTTTGACCTGTTTTATTATGAGTTCAGAATCACCCCTTATTGAAATTCTCTTAGCACGAATCTTTTTTAACAATTTCAAACCTAGCATTAATGCTTCATACTCGGCTATATTATTTGTACACTGAAATTTCAATTTGTAGGAATGGCTTTATGTATATCTTGCTTTTGAATTTGAAACCCGCACTCCGGCTCCTGATCCTTCCTTACTGACAACACCATCAAAGTCTAAACTTGACAGAGCTTCAGTTGGTTCATCGGATTGTATCATCATTATTTTGTATTCTTCAGGGGTTTCTTACTTTCCTCCAAGTTATACAGATCATCCTCCAAATTTGCAATTTGTCTTTCCATGTCCCCATCATTGTATAAAATAAAAGAGTTAAGGTCAGAATGAACAAAATACATGGGGTAATTATGTGGTTTCTCTTGACTTTTGACCATGTATTTCATCAATGTCTCCATGTATAATCTCCTCTGCTGACCAAATAATGGGATGGTGGCATAAGACATGTCCATTTGTAGGGTACCCTGTAATTTGGCTTCCCATGAGCGAGACAGTAACATGCCATACTTGGGAGGTATGTCTGCAACAACTATGTCCATTACCATTCTTTTGGCTGGAATTTGTGTCAAAGTAATACATAAGTCTTTGATAAGGCCAATGCATTTTACTTTAATTGAATCAAAAGAGTATAAATACTTGTAAGGCTTGGTGATATCAAGTCCTAATTTTTCCATCACAGCCTTATGTTGATTAATTGGGTTGGTTGTCAATGATGTCAACCGTTTAAGAAAGTCCAGTAGCGAATTTCGGTAGCACAAAGGTTTGGGTAATGGACCCAATTTTGTTTGATGGATAATGGTATGAGTTTTGATATATTTGCAGGTAATACTATTCTAGATGGATAGTACATGTCATTCCATTTCTGGTGGTATGTGGAACATCACATAACTCCTCACGGTTAGAGAGTTATG
>ML791923.1:195853-221631 GCA_009831015.1 Picea engelmannii
CCAGATGGGTATCGGTGGCCGCCCACCTTTCCATCTGGCTCAAAACAGTTTTCTGGCATTTCTGGTAATTTACTATTTTTAGCAGTTTTTTCGGGTCCTGAACTTCTGGGGCCATTTTGAGGCCCTAAACGATGTTTTTTTTGAGTATGTTGCTCTTGCAAAATATCATCTACAATGCTATTTTGTCTCAAGCGTTGTAGGCCTCAGAATGATCTTTCCAACGAGCTATCGTGTGCCCCAAACGAAGATCGTATGCAATAGTTATGACTCCGGGAAGTTGATGGACTAACTTACCCAAACAGGGCCCACTTGACTTTTGGCGTTTCATCTTCTAGGGTTAGATTTTTGGTTTCTACCTTCCTGCTTTTGATAAATAAGGCCATTCGACCTCTTTTTGGAATGAGCTTGGTCACAGATGAGCGTAGTCGTCACATCTCTTATCAGGGATATGCTACCACCATTCTAGCTATGTATTGTTCAACGGTTTTATAGTTTCTCTATTTCATTAATTAATAGAAGTGTGTGTGTTTACTGTATCACTGTGTTCTCTGCAATACTATTGTGCATACTCTGTTATTTGCTTCTTACATTTCGTTTCTGCATAAATCCGGATCAGAAGGTGAAGTAAAGAAGGGCGAAATTCAAGGGAGGATAAATTCTTTTGATGATGCTTTCTAAGGTATGTTATTTACAGGTCATCTGACCATTTTCGCAATAACGTTTTTTCTAGAATGATTCAGACCATGAAATATGGAGGAATTGCATAAAAGACACTGAAGAACATTGTGTACCATTTTCAGAGCTTTATTCATTACAGGTACATAGTTATGATTATTTCAAATTAGGGTTGTTGACTAATCCAAAACTAGTCATGTGAGACTAAAGTAAAATTTGATGAAAATGATAGTCTCTTGTTAAGGAGGGTTTGCAGGTATGTGATCATATACACCAGGTCTATTACAGAGTTACAAATCAGATTTGGATGATGAAATTGATGAGGGTTTTTGGTTGAGGTACATGTTGGGTACATGGTTGAGACAAATAGTTGATGAGTTGGGACATACATGAGGTGTATAGTTGATGATGTTGGTACATCTTGATGAGTCATAGTTTATGTGTATTTGATGCATGACTGATACATATTTGGTGCATGGTTGATGCACTTGTTTATGGTGCAGGTTGATTGGTACATGTTTACAACAATATATCTCATAGTGATAGTGTGACAATGGTTCCATCATTCTACTTATATTTCAAGGCGGTTGGACGGGGCAAGGACATGTGGTTGTAGCCGAAGAACATAGGGGGTTGTATCCTCCTTCTGGTTGTAGCCAGAGAATATGAGAGTTGGAGATTCCCTCAGGTTGTAGCCCGAGAAACTAGGGGGTTGGAGCCTCCTTACAGTTGCAACTGGAAAACAATGGAAGTTAGTGCTTCCAATGAATGTAACTCTTAAAGACATATAAGAAAAAATAAATTATGTGGTTTTCTCCCGCTTTGGGTTTCCACGTAAAACACTGGTGTACTGTGTATGTGTATGATTGATCATTTGTTCATTGTTTATTTACTCAACAACTATTGGATGATAATGCTACATTGATATAACACTTGCATTTTTTAGTTGAAAAGGATTGGATTGCTTTATTACTTATTCACCCCCCCCGCTCAGTGATACAACACCTTAGGCATAAGGTCGTGATAAGCACCATAATCTAGTATGGCATTGTGCAAAGTCTTATCATGAATATTTAAGCTGATGTAAAAAGGAGGAACAAAACCACTTTCAGATTTTCCATCAACTTCAGGCCCAAACAACAACTCTGGTTGATCATCAACAATGTTCACTGTGTCTGTACCCATTCATGGTTCTATGTTTAGGGCTTTGATCACTTGTGATCTGAAAGCATTCTTATTCATCAACTATGTTAGAGGAATAGGTATTTTGAGTTTTTCCAATTCACTTTCCAGGCTGAATGAGGGTGGAGTTTTATTTTGATTAGGGATATCTGTGTAGTGTCTCTAGGATGACTAGTGGAGAATATCAATTTGAGTTGTTTTTTATACAAAGTAAGATACTCTTTTTGATGGGACATCTGAATTTTTCTTTGGAGGGCTATGGAGAACTTTCTTGGTAGGTGTATCTGTTGTCTTCTTAAAGTCAAAAGCTTTCTTGGTTGGTGTATCTGTTGTCTTCTTAAAGTTAGAAGATTTCTTGGTTGGATTATCATTGGACTTCTTACTTCTAAAGTTGTACTACCTATGAAATTCCATTATTGCATTTTCAAAAGCTTGATGTTCTGATTCTTCCTCATCAACTTCAGTCTGTGAAAGAAGGAAAATATCCTGTTCTTCTTGGGTAAGAAAAATAGAATCATTATAATTTATTCCCATAAGATTAATGTGAACATCATCAAGTCCCTCAATTGTTTCTCCCCCCTCATCAACATAGTTTTCATGAAAAGGTGGCCTATTCTACTGATCAAGGCCTCTTTGTTCTCTAGGTTTTCTTTGTCTAATTTGGGGAGGATTTATGATCTGAGGACCAAGTTGATTTTCTCTTGGTGGGTTTCTATCAGTGATTTCTAATCTTTCCATCATTCTTTCCATGGTTCTGACTAAGGAGTCTATTTTTGCATTAGCAATGGAAGTGGATGGTTCTTCCTTGATAGTTACTCTACTTTTTATTCTTTGTCTAGCTCTTTTAGCCAACAGATTTGCCTCTACACTCACAACACATCTTTGCATTTCTTCCAAAGTTGTAGGGTTTCTCTCCCTCAATTGCTAGGACATGTCAACATCAAAACCATCAAGGAACTTAATCAAAGCTAAGCCTTGAGGAGGTTTAATGTTAGTTGGAATTGCATTATAAATATTGTTGAAGCGAGTGCAATAATCCTGTACACTTTCCCCTTGGTTTATTTTGATACTTTCATATTCAGATAATATTTGAAGTGGATTTTTCTTTACTTCCCATCTATTGAGAAAAGACTAATGAAAGGCAATAATGTCATTAAGGCTAGTAGCTGGTAAGGCTTTGAACCATTTCCTAACCTCTTTGGAAAAACAACCTCATTTTGACATCTTCCTCATCTACTTATTGCAAATCAAATAAGTCATTCATTTTGTCAACATGTTGTTGTGCAATCATACTTCCAGTGCCATCAAACTAATGAATCCTAGTTTGACAATCGTGTGGCATATTATGTAAGGGAGCAACCAAAACAAGGGGAGCATATCTTGCTGCCATGATTGGTGGAGGAGGTTGGATAACAAGAACTCCTGTAGCAGGCTAGATAGTAACCTGTATAATTTTTGGAGAAGTGGTAGAAGATGTAGAAGAGGTAGGGCTGGGAGATATAGGATGAGTTACTTGAGAATTGATAGAAGAGGCAGAGATGGATAGGGAAACAAGTTCAATAGACTACTGAACATAGGCTTTGTGTAGAGATTGATCAAAGTCTGATGCGAGATCTTGTAATTTATCAAAATCTTGAAGTATTTGTTGGTCAAGATCTACTCTAGGAGAGTGTCTTTCAGGGGTTCTAGGTTGGAGGATAGCTTGATCTAAAACTGTTTCATCCACAAAGCTATCAAATTTGGTTATGAAAAGGCTATGCTCAAAAGGTAGATCAAATTGTATGTCTTGGATTGTGACAAACTTCTCTAGAAGAGAGGTGGCCCTAGGAAGAGGACTACTACTCCCTTAACTTTCTGTTGTACTTCTTTTTCTAATTATTTTTTCAGCATTATCTACTACTTTTATAGGTTCTCGATTAGGGTGAGATCTGGTATGAATTATTTTTGGAGCCAAAACTTAAACTTTAGAAACCTAATTAATTATTTACAAATTTTAACAACCTTTGAACATTTATCTCTTTCAAATTTAGATCTTTGATTGCTCAGAAATAAAGTTTTCTTATCTAGGGAAGACAATTCATAAAGTTGGAAAATTTATTCAGTTCCCCAGTATGGTCGCCACTATGTCAACACTCTGTAATTTCCAGAGGTTGTCGAAGGGTAGAACAAATTGACAGAGGTAACTATCAAAACCACTTTTGAAGCTGGGATCTAGCCTTGCTAGCTTCAAAGAGGGATCTCTCTGTAAGTTTTATATTTGTTTAAGTTTTTAAATATTAGGCTAGTTATGACAATTCGAATTTGTTTGTTTGTAATAGTTGGCTGAAAGAATGTTTAATTTTCCATTGGGCTATGGGGCCTGTATTTAAAGATGAGAATCAGATTTAGTTTTTTATGAGGTTTTCTTCACAGCATAGGGTAGTAAAACTATTGGATCTATTGAGATTAAATTAGAAGAATAAGAGGGGAACCACTAAGCAAAGGAGCAGTTAAGAATTCCCTTACTCGATTTCAGATGAAAACATACAGATCATTAAAAGACCAGAGACATAGTATACAAGATAAATTCTGTTCTATTGACTTTCTTTTAATGATTAAAATTTGAAATACATAAATGATCACATAGAATAAGAAAACATTTAACAAAGAGAGAGAGACATCACCAACAATCTGACACAAGAATCCTGTGAATAAGCCTGTTTTATTACTAGTCGGTCCTTTGAAAAATTACACAGTAGCTCCTAGGTGAAAAAATCAACCCTCTATACTTCAAAGGAATAAGTATTTATAAAACTATTTACATTAGATCCTGTCTTAAATGACTAGGATATTATGGAGGAAATATCTAACTAATTAGATCTAAAATTACAAAAATATAGGAATTTTGTTGATTTGCTCGGATCCTTGGTGCTGATTTGGTGGAAAGTGGTTGGTGACTCATATCTTTGACTTTGGATGGTTGCTCCATGCTGACTCGAACCTCAAAATTGTCTTTACTCAAGTAAAAAGCATAGATCTTCCCATCTCTTTTTACCCGGGATGGAGATCTTGAGTAACTTTCTGTATATCTCATCCATTTCAGTATACTTGACAGAAGTAGGCTTGGTGATGAAGATATGTTTTATCTCATGCTGAATACTCAGGTCCAATTGTAATGTCTCTAGGAAATCTTTACTAGTAATGCTTCCCTGTATCCCTATAAACTTGGAACTATCCTTTGTTACTGCTCTAATTTTTTGTTTGTAATTTGACAAAGTGATCAACTTGTCATTGAGTACTAATAGACTAGGGATACCTTTCTTATGTAGAACTTTAAACTTGCTGAAAAATATCTGTACTCCTATGTACATCACTTGAGCTTTCTCTTCTAGCTGCAACATTAATCCTTTCTTGGTCACGACCTTCTTGATCTCCAGGATGGTCTCTGTTCTGTCTTCAATTTCCAGTTCTTCTAACTCCTGTTTCTTTTTGGAGTTTATAAATCTAATGAGTTCAATGGCCTCTGTAGGTCTTTCTCCTAGCTCTTCTTTGATTTTCTCAATTGCTTCTTTGGCCTTATGTACCAATTCATGTTGTTCAAATATGATCTGTATGGATGGACATATTTCTTCCATAGACTTTCTCATATCCACCCAGATGTTTTCCTTAGCTTGGGCTAAGGTCTTTGCCATGACAGACTCTTTCTATAGTTGTTGATTAAGCCTTTGAAACTTATGCATTTATGCTTGGTAACTGGCTTGGAGCATTGACTTCAGCTCTTGGAGGTTTTTTACCTCTTCATGCAGTTTTCTGATCTCTTCCTCTTGGAGGGACATGTCTTCCATGGACTTCACAAGTTTATTAGATGCATTTGAAACTTGTACTCGGATTACTGATGGAATCTCTACTGATGTAGATGCTTCTGCTGTTCTAATTCCTGTCAGAGGGCCTGCCTCGAGTGGGATCATGGCCATCTTCACATTTTGTTCCTTCTTCTTTATCAATTTGTCCATTTCTGTGTCCATTTCTCTTATCTGTGCATTCTGCTCCATGATAAGCTTCAACATTTCTTCTTTGTGGCCTTCAGTCTCAACCACCTCTTTAGCTTGTGAATCTTTTGTAGCTGGAAGCTTCAGTTGCTTTATCATATATTCTATATCAAGATTCTTCTTCTTCAATAACTCCTCTGTTGTGTTGACATTTGTTGGGTCATACCAAATCTTAAGCACCAATTATTCTATTGATTTGATCTTGTTGTCTTTGGCCAAAGAAGAGATTTTCTCCAGCTTCAATTGGGATTGAATGTTATTCAGGGACACGTGCAATTTTGAAGCAGTCAATGAGGTGTTTGTTAAGGTGGAGAACAAGATCTCCCTTGTCTGCCTGTGCATGTCCATTTGGTCTACTGGATGGACATCCTTTGCATCAAACTCAAAGGAAGTCTTCTTATAATCAACAACTATCTTGGGATGAGGAACTTGTGCTTGCAGGAATGCTATTTGAATTCTTCCTTTATCTGTGTCAAATGCTGACAACAACATGTGTTGAGCAATGGATGTCTGCTTCCATAACTGAGCATATGTGCTATTATTGAGGAGTACATTTCTCTGTTTGATCTGTTTGGACTTGTCAAAAATATTTGACTTTGTTTTCTCATGAGATGATTCACCTGACAAAGTAGTGTTTGTTTGTTTTTTAGATGAAGATGTGGACACTATGAACTGACTATTTGAAAAGGCTGAGGAATGTGGTCCCTCCATGACTATGGTGGACTGCATTTCTCCTTCTTTGAGCAAGTCTGGTGCATGACTGGGTTTGGACATTTTTTTCTGTAAACTTGGAAGTCCTCAACTTATACCTCTACGACTGAAGGGGAAACCTCCTTTCTTGCTCTCTTTTCTGTTTGCATTTGAGGTGTGTTGGTATGTGAAGCAGTGACAGGGGCAGGTTGTTCCTCTATTTATAACAATGTGTTTTCTTGCCATTTTGTCTGGTTCATATACTTTTCCACTTCTGGCTTCTGTATGTGAGCATAAGGAGTGCTCATTTGTTTGACTTTGAGCCCTGATATGACACCAAATGGGTCACAAGTCCATGTGAAACTCTGAGTGAAACTCATCAGTTTCAAGAGGTTGTCTGCCTCTTCTCCTGTTGCTCTGTTGTTGCATATGAAAGGGCCATTTTGGGTCTTGATTCCGAGTTTTTGTTTCTTCTTGACTGCAGCAAAATGGATGTCATCTGAATTCACCATCTGTCTTATGTATTCCAGTGAAAAAATCCTTACACAGAGATATTTTGGCAATCTGTATGGTGGCAGCTCACATCCATACACTCTTATCTCTATGTGGTTTTGGTATAAATACCAATCACCTGTCTTAGCTAGATCTCATAGGTGAAGGATTCTCTGAATTTCTTCATTGATCCTTGTCTCTATACTGTTGTTAAACATGCAAATAACTGGATGATAGAACTAGTCTGTGAAGTCCTTGAAGCTGAATTCAGTTGAATTTTTCCTCACTAGTGAGGTCCATGAAGTCACTGGCTGTGGGTTTTATTCTTGGTTTAATTTCTAAAGAGCACATGGAAACCTGTCTGACTGAAAAAACAAGAACATATATACTAGGACTAACGAATATCTGAACATTCCTTTTGTTGAAAACCTAAAAATATGATCATGTATGTTATCAACCAAAAACTGACTGAAATCAAATTGAATTGTGGCTCTTTCTTCTGTGGAAAAATTGGATAAAAAACCTAAGATAGGCTCATCTACCCATTCATCTGAGAAGTATCCTAACAAGTAAAAAAGAATCGAAATGATCTGGTTGGCCCTGACATAGAAGATGGAGGATGGATAGGGGGGGTTTTCTTGGGAAATTGAATGTCTTTTGGCAGAAAAATATCGAAAATTTGGGCTCTATGAGGGAAGGTGAGCCTCTGGTATAGGTCGTTCAGGGCTTCGATAGAAAACAAGATTGCAGGGTCGTTTTTTGCAATTTGCAGCATTTGTTTAATGGATTCAGGGTTAATTTTGAATAGGGTTTTTCCAGAGGAGGAAGTGATGGCCCTTTGGCCAGACAGATAATGAGCTTGGCATTTCAAAGCGAATTCGGGAAAGTGGTAGGTCTGAGGGAACATATACAGAGGCAAATTGGACTCTCAGAGTCCAATTTTGTCACTCTAATCTAGGAAGATATATTTTAGCCAAATGTGCAATTTGAAGAAGTCGAATTCACACTTCGGCTCTGTGATCTTGTAATCCTTATCTACCATGGTGATCCAAAAATGAAAGGTATTTTAAACAAAATGACATTAACTTGATGCTCATGAATGATTAAAGAGTCCAGCCATCATTAATCATGCTCCAAATAAGAGAAGATAACAACAAGAAGAAAGAGAACTAGACACGAAGAACTTATTAACGAAGTTCACCAATGTGTGGCTACGTCTCCGAGCCCGCTTCCAAGTGGAGGACCGCTTTATTGATCTTTAATGTTCAAGTTCTCTTTACAATTGTTCTTTATTGTTACAAACAGGCTTATGATCTGTTGTACAAGACCTCCTTGTGCAGATGCACACATGCCTCAACTATCTCCTCTCAAAACATGACTCAATGCCTCTCAAAACATGAGAAATGGGCCATTAGCTCAAGCTGCTCTTCACATTCCATGCAATAAAAAAGTACCCTCACAAGCTCAAAGGGCCTGGTTTATATATATTTTAGGCTCAGTTATTGAAGCCCAACTTCCCATAAATATCTGGCCTCTTTTTGGGGTAAAATCCCCCTCCATATGGCCAAAAAATCTCCAAAAAGGCCCAATCTGGGCAAAAACTATAATGAAAAACCCACTCTGATATCAAAAATCAAAATAGGATCCCAAGGCTGGTCGCATGCCCCTTTTGCAGGGTCGTATGGGCCATATGGCCAAGTGCTAGCCCACAAGGGTGCTACACGCTGGCCCCTCCTCTGTTAGCTCCTCGTCTTTTGGCACATGCACAGGACCCAGGGTCCGATCGTACGGGATAATCCCCTTGCCAATTGGTCCTCTCTGTTGGTTAGGGCCCTCTGGTTCCATTGTGGTAGTCCCCAGTCTGGTGGCCCCATGCCTTAACCTTATCGCATGAGTATATACGCTTCGGGGCCTGGAAAGTGTGGTGTTGTATGTGCATGGCTGAGGCTAGACCCCAACCCTTTCCTCCTTCGCCCAAAAATCAAGGTAAGTTCAAATGTTTGATTTATCCCTTAGGTAGTAAGAACCATCGTGGGCAGGCTAGTAGCCCAGCCATGCCAAGAATTTCGCCCACGCTCGGAGGTCGCGGGTTTGACTCCTTTGGAGTCCATTAAATTTTTACAACAACAAAATAGTGAAGCAGTGCCATGTGGTAGCCCATGACTAGGCCACATGGCACCATTACATTCGCCCACATGGTGACACTTTTCAAATGATGATTCAACCACGTCTACCACACCTGCCCAGTTCGCATGCCACTCCTCTTCTACGTCACATTACGATCAACTACCACGTGTCACCTCTAGACAATGCCACATCAGCATGATGATGTCATGCTGACATCACCTGTCGTACTATTGACGTTAGCGTTGACTGTTGACTGTTGACTTTTTGTATGTTTGGGAATTTGATCAGAACATGATAACGTTCGCATACGGTGTCCATTTGAGGAAGTAAATATATGGCCAGAATCAACGCGATGAGACAAACACAATGAAACTATTTTCGTCAGATTCCGAGAACTTTTAGTTTTCAACATTTTCTGGACCTCAAGATCCTCTTGGATCAATCCTCCCCACTTGGAAGCTTTTGGACCACCAAAAGTTTACTATCAGTTGATAAATAAGTGAGGATACTTGGCCCTCACTTTTCGGGTCTCCATCCACTTGGCCTGACTTCGATTTGTTCCCTTCAATGCCACTCAAAGATACTCCACATCGCCCCTACGAGACGTACAAATGATTTTGTCCAAAATGGTGTCATCCTGCAACTCATTCATATACTCAGGAGAAAAATCTTCTATGGAAGGAATCTAAACATTCTCTCCTTGATCCTCAATCATAGGAGGGTCATACAATCTCAAGTTTTCCACATTTAGAACTGAATAAATTTGCATATATGGAGGCAATTCTAATTGGAAAGCATTATAACCAATTTTGTCTAAAATTTTGAAAGGATCATAGCAAATTGGTTTTAGCTTTTTACCTTCTCCTTGCAATCTTTCCTTGCTAATGTATAACCATAATTGATCTCCCACTTTCAACTGATGATCAACTCGAAGCATGTCATGTCTCACCTTATATTTGGCTTGGCTTTTCTCCAACTTTGCAGCCTTGTGCACATCATTGTGTCTGTCTACTACAATGTCTTTCCCAAAGACAAAATCCAAAGGAGATTTTGGCAAGTATCCCAAACATGTTTCAAGTGGATGTCTCTAAGTAGAAGAATTCTTGGCTCGATTATACGCATGTTGCACATAACACAAATGTTCATCCCAAAGCTTAGGATGTTTGTTGCAATATGCCCAAAGAAAATGCACTACTGTTCTGTTCACCACCTCTATCTTCCCGTCCATCTGTGGATGAAATGTTGTGCTCTTCTTTAGTCTGGTGTCCATAAGTTCCCACAAACTTGACCAAAATTTCCCCATGAACCTGGAGTCTCAATCAGAAACAATAGAAGTTGGTAACCCAAAATGAACCCATACATTTTCAAAGAACATTTGTGTTGCTTGTTCAATTGTGAGTTGCTTTTTACAAGGAATTAGAACACACATCTTGCTGAATCTATCCACAACTACATACAAGTAATCATGACCTTTCCTAGACACAGGAAACCCCCCCACAAAATCCATAGATACACTTTCCCATGGTCTATAATGAATAGGAAGTGGAGTGTACAATCCTAGCTTTATGTTACTTGGTTTGCTTATTGCACACATAGTACATCCTTTTGCATACTTGGACATAGTTTCATGCATTCGAGGCCAATACCAAAACCTTTGTAACTGAGCAACTGTTTTGTCTACACCAAAATGTCTTGCTATAAGAGAAGTATGTGTCTCCCTGATTACATGACTCTTTCACTTTATGGAATACATAAATTTCCCAATGATACAAAAATTTGTCTTTAATATGATAATTCAATTCTTCTGCTCTTTTACCATGACTTAAAGTTGTGTAGATTTCTTTAAAATCTTTGTCCTCAGCATATTGTTGAATGTAACTTTCATGAGTAATTGAATTGTGCTTAAGTATTGCAACAATTATACTAGGAGGTCTTGATAACATATCAACAACTTTATTATGAATGCCCTTGTTATATCTGATGACCAATTGAAATTGTTGTAAAAACCCCATCCATCTAAAATGACTTGATTGTTGTAGCTTAGTTTGTGATTGTAGATACTGTAATGGTTGGTGATTAGTATGTATTATTGTTTCTTTTCCCATTAAGTAATGTTTCCACTTTTTAACACTTTGTACTAAAGCATACAATTCTTGATCATAGGTTTGATAGTTAATTACTGTTGTAGTGAAGGTCTCAAAATGATAGAATATGAGCTTTTTGTGTTGCATCATCACTGCCCCCATGGCATAGTCACTTGCATCGGTTTCAATTTCAAAAGACTGTTGGAGATCTAGCAATGCTAGAACAAGAGTTGTACTAATCTTCACTTTCAAAGTGTCGAAAGCCTTTTGCTGGCTTTCTCCCCAGTGGAATACCCTTTTCACACTTGTCAAAGCATGTAAAGGAGATGCAATTAGAGAGAAGTTTGCAATAAACTTCCTCCAATACTGTGTTTCCCACATGAAGCTTCTTACTTCAGTTACATTTGTAGGCTTTGGCAGATTTACAGTGACCTCAAGTTTAGAGGGATCAATCTTGAGTTCTCCACCCCCTACAATGTAACCCAAATATACAAGAGATGTTTTGCCAAATTCACATTTGGACAACTTTACAAAAAGTTTCTCTCTCTGCAACACTGAAAGTATCTGCCTAACACGCTGGACATGCTCTTCTATGGTCCTACTAAAAATAAGAATATCATCTAAGTAGACTATTACAAAATTGTCAATGAATGGCCTGAATACATTGTTCATTACCCGCATAAAAGTAGCAGGTGCATTAGTAAGTCCAAATGGCATCACTAACCATTCAAATAATCTTTGTTTTGTTTTAAAAGCAATTTTCCAAATATCCTGTTCAACAACTCTGATTTGATGGTAACCACTTCTTAAGTCTAACTTAGTAAAATATACCACATTTTTCAATTGATCTAATAAGTCATCAATCCGAGGAAGAGGGTAGTGGTTTTTTACCGTGATCTTGTTCAAGGCTCGAAAGTCCACGCGCATGTGCCATGTGCCATCTTTCTTTGGCACCAGGATGATAGGTGACCCACATGGAGAAGCACTTGGTCTGATGACCCCTTGTTCAATCAACTCTTGTACCTGTTTCTTTATCTCTGCATTTTCCAAAACTGATAACCCGTACATTCCAATGTTAGGAAGAGGAACATCATGCTGCAATTGTATCTCATGTTCAACTTGTCATTTCGGAGGTAATCCTTTCGAGACTTGAAATATATCATCACAGTAAGAAACAATTCTAACTAAGTCATCTTTCAACTTTGTATCACAATCTTGAAAAGTATCAATTTCGACAGTTTCCTCTGCTTTTACAACCATTAGTAAATATCTTTTACTGACATTTACAATTCTCTTCATTTGCCCTGAGTTGATTAGTGATAGATTCAATTTCTTCTGATGAGCCCTTACAACATATTATTTTCCATCTTTAGTTAATTGATACTTATTGTCTTCACGATAGAATATTGCTTTTCTATCAAACAAATATGGACTCCCAAGTACAATACCACATATATCAAGTGGAACCACATCTATAAATTGTGAATTGATAGCAAAGTTTAGAACACATTGCCCATTCACTTGCAACTGATTATCATTATGAATCCATCCTAATGGATATGGTTTCTTATGAGGTTTAGTAGTTAATCCCAACCTTTTAACAATTGTCTCTGATATTAAGTTTACTTGTGAGCCACTGTCAAGTATAGTATCAATTTTTATATGTTTGGAAATTAATCTTATGTGAAAAAGTTTTGTTCGTTTGATCTCATCAACTTCATTATCAACTTTTAAAGACTGAACTGAAGAACTTGTGCTAGCTTTAGAATTTTTAACTTTTATTCCCATGATTGTGACCTTGGTCTCATCTCCTGAATCGGACCCAAGTCTGTTTGAGTTGTTGCAGTAGTCTTTGGCTTCCCTTTATTTTCGAACTTTGCTGGTTTGAATTATGGGTGAAGAATCCAACAACGATCCTCACTATGGCCTTTTTTCTTACAATGAGTGCATGTAGGTTTTTCCATCTTCATTGTATTAGACCTCTTCCCTTTAAACTTCTCTTTAAACTTCTTCACTTTATTTTCCTTTAGTAGGTTTAAATAGTTTTACAAAATCAACATTTACATTCTTGCCTCTAGATTCAAGATGAGTCATTTGCACACACACCTCATCTAAACTAGTTGGATTAAACATAAGAATGGTATGTCGTAAATAACTATGCAAACCACCTATGTACTTAAGCAATTTCTCTTGAGTATCCAATGGTATTCCCAACAATAAAGCTCTTTTTCGAAACTCAGGTGTATAACTTTGAACAATTTGTCCCTTTAATTGCCTAAAGTTCTGCCATGACATAATAGCTTGTTGCATATAAGCTAGAGGATAAAATTGCTTTCGTAATGCAGATGTAAAATCAAGCCATGAAGAGAGTGTCTTATCGAACTTTTTAAGATCATGTTTTTTCCTTCTTTCCCACCACACAAGGGCGGTTCCTCCCATCTTGAGACTAGCAAGATGGATCATAGTCTCCTCATCTATGATTTTCTATATCCTGCAATAAACTTCAATTTGTCCTATCCAATTATCTAACTTTTCTGCATTTAGTTCCCCATCATACAAAGGTAACTCAAACTTAACATCAAGCTTTAACATAGGCATGTTAGACTTATGTTTATGTGTATGCTTTTGTATAGTATGTGTCGTATAATGAGAACTATGATTTGAAGAAGAAATTGAAGAAGAAGGAGAAGAAGGTGGTGAAAGATGAGGCTTCGAAGATTCTCCTTTCTGTTCACTTTTCTCCTTCGTAAGAGGTTCTCCTAGAACATGTTTCTTTCTCTCCAAGAAATCATCATATAACACTTTGACCATTTCTGTCATGGAGAAAAATGCTTTTTCGAACTCTCTAGTTCGTGGAGAAGTTTCTCCTTCTATTGCCATTATTTTCTTCCTCAACACTCGTTCTATTTCTGAAATGAATTCAACCAACGATCCTTCTCCTCTTAGAGATTTGGATCTTGTGAGCATCCAATCCTTCACTTGCTAAACCTTCCAACACAACCAAAGCTCTGATACCAAAATAGTTGATCCAAAAATGAAATGTATTATAAACAAAATGACATTAACTTGATGCTCATGAATGATTAAAGAGTTCAACCGTCATTAATCATGCTGCAAATAAGATAAGATAACAACAAGAGGAAAGAGAAATAGACACAAAGAACTTGTTAATGGAGTTCACCAATGTGTGGCTCTGGGCCCGCTTCTAAGTGGAGGACCGCTTTATTGATCTTTAATGCTCAAGTTCTCTTTACAATTGTTCTTTGCTATTAAAAAAAGGCTTCTGATATGATGTACAAGACCTCCTTGCATAGATGCACACATGCCTCAACTATCTCCTCTCAAAACATGATACAATGACCCTCAAAACATGAGAAATGGGCCATTAGCTGAAGCCGCTCTTCACATTCCTTGCAATACAAAAGTACCCTCACAAGCTCAAAGGGCTTGATTTATATAGTTTTTTAGGCTCAATTATGGACGCCCAACTTCCCACAAAGATCTGGCCTCCTTTTGAGCTCAAATCCCCCTCCATATGGGCAAAAAATCTCCAAAAAGGTCCAATCTGGGCAAAACTATAATGAAAAACCCACTCTGATATAAAAAATCAAAACAAGCTCCCAAGGCTGGGCACGTGCCCCTTTTGCAGAGTCGTATGGGCCATATGGCCAAGCGCCAGCCCACAAGGGTGCTACGTACTGGCCCCTCCTTCGTTAGCTCCTGGTATTTTGGCGCATGCACAGGACCCATGGTTCGATCGGACGGGACAAGCCCTCCGCCGATCAACCCTGTCTGTTGGTTACGCCCCCTAGTTCCATGGTGGTAGTCCCCAGTCTAGTGGCTTCATGCCTTAACCTTATCACATGAGTATATACGCTCCGAGGGCTGGAAAGTATGGTGTTGTATGCACATGAACCGGGGGTTGGGGCTAGACCCCAGCCCTTTCCTCCTCCGCCCAAAACTCAAGGTAAGTTCAAATGTTTGATTTAGCCTTAGGTAGTAAGAACAACCATGGGTGGGCTGGTAGCACAACCTTACCAAGACTTTCCCCCATGCCTGGAGGTCGCGGGTTCAACTCCTGTGGTGTCCATAGACTTTTACAACAACAAACTGGTGAAGGGGTGCCACATGGCAGCCCATGACTGGGCCACGTGGCACCATTACATTTTCCCACATGGTGACACTTTTCAAAGGATGATTCAACCACATCTACCACACCTGCCTAGTCAACATGCCACTCCTTTGCCACGTCACTATATGGCCAGCTTCCATGTGTCACCTCCAGACAATGCCACATCATCATGACATCATGCTGACGTCACATGTCGTACTGTTGACGTCAACGTTGACTTTAACTGTTGACTTTTTGCATGTTTGGGAATTTGATCAGAACGCGATAACTTTCGCATACAGTGCCCATTTGAGGAAGTAAATATATGGCCAGATTTAACGCAACAAGACATACACAATGAAACTGGTTTCGTTTGATTCCAAGAACTTTTTTTTTTAGCATTTTCTAGACCCGAGGATTCTTCTAGATCACAGGGGGATATGATCCAGGTTGATAGGAGGGGGAAGAATCATGTTCTCAGATGTTTCAACAAATTTGGCTTTGGGATCCATGATTAACAAAGCTATAAGGTAGAGTAATGATGAACTGTAATTACCCGGGTGAATTTTGCGCTTGTTGACGGTGAGCAGTTGTTGCAATTTGCTTGAAAGATTGCTTTGGCATAGTTTCCACAGTGTCTGCATTGTAAAATAGTGTTACAGGGTGAAGAAACGAGGTTTTACAGCACAATGGAGGTGTCTGTTATGGCGCAGGGTGATGATGGGGCGATTAACGGTCACAGGGAGGGAATTGATTGGCTAATGGGTATGTGGGATGTGACATACGTCAGGTGGTAGTGGGGTATGGTTGTTATCGGACTAATCTTTAAGTGCGGACACAAACCGATCTCCCTAACTTCCACAGGAAGATAGAAAAAAACAAGACAGAATACAAAGTTCACCTTAGACTTCATTCTCATATAAACTAGTTTAGAGAGGTACAAGTGACATACCTTTTAAACGACGTTTGATCCTCACTACTATCGTCTTTGTAGCTCCTTCTTTGATTTTGTGATATGGTGAACCTGTTTAAGAAGCACAAACCGACAATGAGAGAGAGAACAAAGATATATATATTCCAATGAATTCTATGTATAAGATCAAGGAGTTATATACTAAAAGATAAGACACCTTTATAGGGAAGAAATGTATTGTTGCATTATATTAAATGGAAAGTGGAGAATACAACCCATGCCTTGATGTTGCAAGGTCCCTTTCAATGACTCTTTGCTCCAACACACACACCTTTCCTCCAATGCCTTTGATGAAGAAGATCCACAATCTGACTTAGAGAACTGAAGCAAAGCTCTCAAGTATAATTTGTAGTATAACTCTTCATGCATATGCAAGCCCTTGCAAACCTTAGACTTTTCCATAAGAGATCCCTCTTTATATAGGGTGAAAGAGGGATAGATGAGGAGATAGGGATGATCCCACTAAATCAGAGAAGCGAGTAAGATCCANTTGTAGTATAACTCTTCATGCATATGCAAGCCCTTGCAAACCTTAGACTTTTCCATAAGAGATCCCTCTTTATATAGGGTGAAAGAGGGATAGATGAGGAGATAGGGATGATCCCACTAAATCAGAGAAGCGAGTAAGATCCAGATCGATCGGAGGCCACCTCATCTTCTAGAAGATTCCCTTCTAGAACATTCATGACTTTCGACTTTTCCTTTGCTTAAGCATTGTCACACCCTATGCACAGGCAGCCTACGATGACGTCGCAGTCCAGCTTTGGTGCAGAGTGCGACAATTAGGCATCGTCACACCCCATGCATAGAGCATGGTGGGACGACATTCCTTGTCATAGTTTTTGAAAGAGGAAAAGCAAACCACTTTTCTCATGGAGAAAGTCTCTTTTAATATTTTCAGGGAACATGGAAATGAGTTAAGCACATGTTGTCAGTTGATCACTGGGGTGACCAAAATAATGTGTAACAAAATACCCCCCAAAGTATGAAACTGGAACTTGTGATAGCTGAAATACTTTGTAGAATGTGTGTGTCAAAAACAAGGAGCGCATCGATCGGGAATCTGCAAACAATCAAGCATCTACATAATAACATACCATCTTCTGAGGTAGGCATTCCCATGCTCATACTACAAGTGACTCTAATCATAAGTGTCAAGTGAGTCATGGCCACTAAATATACAATGTGGATCGATGTCATCATGATTCAACATAGCCACCTGGAATACACTGTGGATCTATGCTCTAAAAGAATTTAAATTCGGACATAGCCACGAGACATACACAATGGATCTATGTGTGAGTACAAACTTATGAATACTCCATCGCAACCTGGACCAAGATGATGAGATCCAGGGTCTTCACTTCCATCGCCTCTAAGTACGAATCTAGTCATGTGATTACAGGTGTCGAAGTCGAACATGGTAGAAACCACTTGATTACCAGTCATTAATGAAAACCGTTAACAAGTGTGAGGGAAATCACCATTGATGTCAATGAATCCCAAGGTACTTTAGTACAATCCAATGAATATGAATAAATGAGTTGAAGTCGAACACTAGATGGAATATTCCAATTAGGGGTCAATGATGTGAACCCACTATTGAAAGCGAAGAAACCTGCCATTGAGGCATGTAGGCTCTAAGGTACTAAATGATTTCTAAATCTTATTCTTATATAATGAGTTGAAGTCGACAGGAAAAGACTCGTCATAAGAGGGCCTTGATGTATCCCCCATCAATTACATGAAATATGTAATAGATTTTAAGTAGATCAGAGTATGAAGTGATTCAGAACCGACTCAGGGAAGGACGACATGGTAGAAAATTTATAAACTAAGATGGCCGACTTGATAGAAGGCTTGTTAAGGTTGGACTTCTCTTGAACATATGAATGACATGACATTTGTCTGGGCGGTATTCACTAAAGGAGGACCCAAGATAAGAACTTGTGAATGGTCAAATGAGAGACAAATGGATTTCCCAACCCGGATACAATGATGAATGGGGGTGTCATGTTCAAGAGTGACTATTACTGCCACTAACACAAATACAGAGACACATTTCTTTCCCAATTTCCCCCCACCATTTCCGGCGAGTACCTCTTTATTTTCACACAAGCTTGAGGAGGATAACATATGCTTGTAAATGTAAGCTCATCCTTCGGACGAGTCCCTCGGAGTATGTTTAACGAACCTAAGAAGGAGTGGTTTGATCCCATATGGGTCTTTCGATGCTTGTTTAATGAGTCCAAAGAAAGAAAACTCAGGTGTTTTTCATTTTTAGAGAGTTTGAAAAAGACTTAAAGAGAACTCCATAAGGTCCTTTTTCGTAAGTTAGTCCGACAAGATCGAAAAAGAGATAATCTACCGCTCATCAGATGTTTTCTTCAAAGACTTTTACGAGCATGAAAAGAACAAGGTCGCTCAGCTATATTTTCATGTTTAGGGAGTTTGAAAAGAGCTTAAAGGATACTACATAGGTTTTGTTTTTCGTATTACCAATGCGAGTTAAAAAAAATGACGAAAGATTACCCGATTACATTCTCATGGTTTCACAAGCGTGAGAAATAATTAAGACTATGATCAGAGTTTTTCCTAAAAAACTATAAAAGCATCTGTACATAAGAAAAGTACACAAAAAGAATAAAAAATGGTGGACCCCTGTCAAACGTCTCGTCCTTAGACCTTTTAATTTGCAATAGTAAATACTTTGCAAAGTTGGTTAGACTTTAGGGCATGGATAAAATATAAAAAATAATTTAATTTTGAAATAAAATATGGCAAAATAAAATAGGCCGAAAACACCCTTTTACCATTTCATTTGCAAATTTACCCAAATAGTGCCCCAAAACCCTCTTTTCTTCCAAATTTCAATTGTCGATTCCGGAGCGTCTGGTGCATCATTTTGTGAATCGTCTCCGTCAAAAAGGTAATCCTCTTCTTCTTTATCTTTTCATGGTTTCAAATTTTGTTTTGTTGGTTAAATTTGGATTTTAGGCCGATTTTTTGGGGCTACCTGCGCGTTGAGATGGTCGCAGGTCCCCAATATGGTCGCCAATTTTGTTACCAGACTAATCGGTAAGTGTGGACACAAACTGATATCCCTAACTTCCATATGAAGCTAGAACAAAACAAGACAGAATACAAACTTCACCTTAGACTTCATTGTCATATAAACTAGTTTAGAGAGGTACAAGTGACATACCTTTTAAACGACGCTTGATTCTCGCTAGTGTCGTCTTTGTAGCTTCTTATTTGAGTTTGCGGGATGGTGAACCTGTTTAAGAAACACAAACCAAAAAAGAGAGAGAGAACAAAAATATATATATTCCAATGAATTATATGTATAAGATCAAGGAGTTATACAATAAAAGATAAGACACCTTTATATGGAAGAAATGTATTGTTGCATTATATCAAATGGAAAGTGGAGAATACAACACATGCCTTGATGTTGCAAGGACCCTTTCAATGGATCTTTGCTCCAACACACACACCTTTCCTCCAATGCCTTTGATGAAGAATATCCACAATCTGACTTAGAGAACTAAAGCAAAGCTCTCAAGTATAATCTGTAGTAGAACTCTTCATGCATATGCAAGCCCTTGCAAACTTTAGCCTTGTCCATAAGAGATCCCTTTTTATATAGGGTGAAAGAGGGATAGATGAGGAGATAGGGATGATCCCACTAAATTAGAGAAGTGAGTAAGATCCAAACCGATTGGAGACCACCTCATCTTCTAGAACATTCGTGAATTTTGACTTTTCCTTTGCTTAAGCATTGTCACAACCTATGCACAGGTAGTCTGCGACGACGTTGCAGTCCAACTTTGGTGCAGAGTGCGATGATCAAGCATCGTCACACCCCATGCATAGAGCAGGGTGTGATGACCTTCCTTGTCATATTTTTTGAAAGAGGAAAAGCAAACCACTTTTCTCATGGAGAAAGTCTCTTTTAATATTTTCAGGGAACATGGAAATGAGTTAAGCCCATGTTGTTAGTTGATCACTAGGGTGACCAAAATAATGTGTAACAACAGTGGCAGAGTGAGGTGAGCGGTATTGGATAATGTTTTGGCAGGATTCCAAAGGGGGAGGTGGGTGTAGGTGGGAAGTGGATTTGAGTGGGGGGGGGCCTGAAACGCTGAGAGAGTGGCACGTAAGGTGGGGACAACGCGGGGGAAACCGCTTTTCCGGAGCTCACCCCCCCACACCGTTAAAGGCATAAAGATCTCGGGGGGGGGGTCCAAAATTCTCTGAGGACCATCGATCTGGGCATTGTTGGATGCCGTCGCTGAAACTTGTGCAACAATTAGTCGCTATACTACAACAAGTCTTATCCATTAGAAATTTAGGATAAAAACATACAATGGGTAGCACTAAGCTTACCCTTTCCCACTTTTACACCATGGTCTTATTTCCTAAGGTAAAAATATCCAAATTTACTCAAACAAAGGGTATTTTAACAATCCCTTTTCAACTTTTACTGAAATAAACATCACTAACCTAACTCATAAACTAGTCAACTAACATATTAATCCAACCTAGACTGTTGGATTAATTATTACTCTAACCTAGCTTATTTGGCCAAGATTAAACTGTTTGACCAAACTTATTCACTAACCTATCAACATAAATTCAAAAAGTTTGATCATGATTATGCAGTATGATTCAAACCAAATTTATTTTTCATGGAGTTTTATATTTTCCCTTTTTTGTTTTTGTCTTTTATTATTTTTTATACCCTCTTTTCATTTGATCTATTTTTATCCTTTTCTTTTCCTTTTCCTTTTCTTTTTCTTTTTATTTTCTTTTTGTAAATCATTTGCAGGATAAAATATTATTTACAATGAAATATGACTAAGGGAAGAAATTCTAATCACCATGTGATACTATGAAATATAGGGTTATAACACAAGCCTTGAAAGAGCACCCTGTAAGTATCCTTATGATAGAGCATATCTTTCTTCCTACGCAAATGAATCTTGTGGTCCACTTGAAATAAGTGAAAGTGAGAATTTTGAAGGCATGGAAGATTATGAAGATGAAGAAGTTGTAGTTAACTTGGAAGAAGAACTTATTAGTGCCCTAGATGAGTTAAGGAAAGAAGGAAAAATGAACAGCTTAGGACATACTTGCTAGTATGTGAATAAATTATTAATCAGAAGGAATATGTTGATGACTTGAAGATTCTGTTAGAAGAAGCTATGAAAATCGAACAAATTTTCATGAGTTGGCTAAAAGAAAAGAATGTTGAAATTATGTCTTTAAAAGAGGAGTTTGAATGGATGATCAAAGATGTTACTAACTTTGGTTATGAAGTTAAAGAAAAGCTCTCAGAATTTGAAAAGGAAAATAAGTCTCTAAAAGACCAATTGCAGAAGACTCAACAGGGAGTTAAAGAAGCTGGAGAGATCATGGATGAACAAAAGACTCAGCTACATAAAAGAGAAAAAGAGGTTGAAAGATTAAAAGATGAATTTGTTGGTCTAAAAGTGGATATGCAAAGGTTGAAAACACAACAAAAAAGACAAGTTCAGAAAGAGTAATGCAATATTAGATGAAATTCTCAGCTATCAAAGATCGCCTTTGATCAAGACAGGTCTAGGCTATGACAACAATCATAACGCTCTTGAGAAAAAGATTGAAATCAATGCAAATGTTCTTGAAAGCCCCAATTACAATAAAAATAGAAACATGGAAAGAAAGTGCAATCAGATAAGGAATGAGCTTAGAAGAGATGCGCCTCCAAGGAGACAATTTACTACCAGGCATCAAAGTTTCTTTTCTGGTTACTATTTTTCTTGCAAAGATTTGGGCATAAAGCAATAAATTGTAGTAGTTATGGAATAAATGACCACCTTAGAAATGGAAGCAAATATATCATCAAAGTAGAAGCTTTCATGGGCCATCTAATAGAGACCACAACTCCTTTCCCACACACTACAATGTTGAATGTTACAAATGCCATAACTATGGTCACATAGCAAAGTACTATAGAAGCAATCTCAGAAATAGTGAGGAAGTGAATACTCAAGTCAAACATGAAGACAAAAGGACAAAAGTATGGAGGAGGAAATTAGAAGACCATAAAAAGGATGAACAAAAATGTCAACTAGCCCTATATGCTTAAAAAAGAGAAAGGAGTATCATTGCCAAACAAAAGAAAGAAAAATAAACAAAAGTGTGGAGAAGGAAATCGAAAGATCAAAATAAGGAAGAATGTGAACCAACAATTGATGTTGATAGTGGATGTTTAAGTCACAAGACAAGGAACCAAATCAAATATCTCCTCCTAAAGAAAGATGTATTGGAAAAGATAGAAAATTGATACTACAAGAAGAATGAGAATGCTTATGATGACAGTGAAGATATGCTAATCTGGAAATGATAATGGAGGCTCACATCATGAAGACAAGGAAATCACATCTTGCTTTCATTCTTAGATACATTGGTCAAAATTCAAAAATAGTGGCAGCGAGTATAACCAACCAAAAGGGGGTAATTTAATTCATCAAATTTTTCAGTAGAGGATGGACATTTCTTGAACAAAAACAGATGATTCATTTTTTTTAAACAATAGAGTGTGAGCAAATGTTGAAGGCAAAAAATTTCCATGTTATCAGTTGTGACAAGATCTCTCTTAAATCTACAATAGCAAATAAAAGTGAAGATATGGTTAATATAAATGATACATTACTTGCCTTGCAAGAAGAGGAACAAGCTCATCCAAGTGATGGTGACCATGATGATCATTGAAAGACTGCTAATGTGGCCGAGACAGAGTAAGAAAATCATTCTCGTTGAAAAGGTTGCAAGGCAAAGTTGGTAGCAGACCTCTAGAATGAGAGAATATTGATGAATGTTCTATTTACAAATGAAATGCAAAAGACAAAATAATAAGAGGTTTGATGAAAGTTACCTTAAATCATAAAAGGATAAGAAATTACAACAAGGAAGGATAGTACATTCATAGGGGGAGTAGCACAACAAAAGAACCTATGCAGAAGAAGATGAAGCATAAAGATAGGGGGGGAATTTCAAAAAGAAAGAGAAGGTAGCACATTCAAAGGGGGAGAGTAACAATAAAACCATGATGATTCAATAGTACAACAATATGGGGAGCAAATGAGTAGCAGGATATATAGATGCAACAGCATGTTGTACTCAAATGATGTAGATAAATAATACAATTCACTACTTCCCAAGTTTATTCCGAAGAAGATACAAAGAGAAATCAAATAAAATGAGGCTTGAAATACCAGGAAAGTGTGATGATTACAATAAAACTTTCTCCCGCATGTAGCAGGAAACACTACATAAATTACTTTTCTTGGCATTGAATGTAACTTTGAAAGGAGCCCCATTTGTTGATGTATTAGGGAGACGTTTTCTTTTGTGAAGATGCACATAGTTAAATTTTACAATGGCCATCGATGGTATTCTGTTTAAGGATGGTTTTGTGTGCACAACGAGGGCTAAAGGAGAGAATTTCAAAGTCTTTCCTTGTCATTATTGTCATAGGGAGAGAATCACATAAAGAGATTTTCTATGGAAGTTGTGCACGATGAAAGAGGGAGAAATGAAAGAAATTGAGTGCGGGCATAATGACATTCAGATAGGGGGAGCCACTCTTAGGATGTGCACAGTTAGAAGGGAAGTTCCCTTTGCCATTGATGTCAAAGGGGGAGAAAAATATAGCTACTACAAAGAGTATCACACAAAAAGGGGGAGTGAAGGCCAAAGTGTTACGAGGAAAATATCTCTATGGCTTGGGGTAAACCACAACAGATGGAACGACACCTATAAATCAACTCTAATCTCAAGTATACTGGACAAATGGAAATTGATAACAACGTGAAGGATAGAAGCCTACCTCTTCTGGGCGTCCGAAGAAGACCACGGTTGAGCTCACTATCCAACGCTTGATACCTGCAACTTCTCCTCAACATTCAAGATACACAAGCATATGGAAATTATATAAAACATTATCATATAAACTAGCATACTCCATTAACATGTATAACAAATATTTCCATGGAAAGTAATACAAATATTTGCAACATATAATTGGACAAGAAAAGAGTATTTCTATTAATGTAATCAACGAAAGTACATAGGTGACAAACTTCTGTATCGACACATATCAAAATTGAGCAACTAAGTCCCTCCAACCAGGCCTTCACCACTTCAATCCTCCACAAAGGCAAGCTCACAATTAGTAGGAGTAATTGAGTTTCTCCTTCTCAAGATAGGAAGAGCTTGGGGGATGAACACAAAACAAATTCAGACTTTCAAGGAAAAAGGGATGCAGACTCAATATGAGGTGAAATTTATGCAGTGTCTTTGCTCTCAATGATGAATCTCTTCAAGGTTTACATATGGCTCAATTTATAACCTCCAAATGGACATGAAGGGTCGAGTTGGAGCGTTTTCGGTATATGGAAGGTCAAGGATCATATATCTCATGACTTGGCATGGAAACTCGACATATTTTTTTAATTTTTGAGCAAAAAATCCGATGCATGCTGGCTGTAATGGAGCAACCTGTGTATACGCGGGCTGTCTAACTGCAGCCCATGTATAAGTACAAAAATTTGAATTTTTGACTTTGGAATTAGAAAAATGGGGGATTTGAGTCTGCAGAGGGAAATGGAACACCATAAAAGCACGATGCATGGAGAGTGGGAAAAATTGCTATAACAGATTCCTTCTAATGTGTGAGGTAAGAGGAGCAATTGCGATGGCCGAAATACATTATAATTCCCATAAGTGGAGTAGTGAGGACCCAATTGGAAAAACTAGTGACCCGTGAGAATATTACAATTCATATTGACTCTGAATACATGGCTACCAATCTTGATTACATTACAAATCCATGTGGATATATAACAAATAACTATTCATGGCCATGAATAGGCAATACAAAGTAGGCATATGCCATAGGTGTTCATAGTCACGAACAAAACACAATGGAGTCCAGTCTCAAAATTAGTTGAATATATTTGTATATAATGCAGTAGAATCTAATCTTCCATGATCATTGAAGTCATATAGGTACTGGTCTAATGAAAGAGAATGACAGATATGGGATGCTGCTATTATGAACTCGAGGTCTTCTACACTATCCGCTAAAGGTGAAAGTCTACATCATATGAATAAAGGAGTTGAAGTCGAACACAATGAGGCTTCATTTTCATGTGCTGAGGAATTTTAACCTTCACTCGACGCATTTCCGGCGTTGGAGGCTCTCGAGGTCATATTTTGATTATGTGGAAACGGGTTAGGCAACACAACAGGCTATTGCGTTATGAGCCTCGAGGCTTCCTCAATTTTAGGGCACAAGATGGTAAGGTGATCCTCTTTACAAAGTTTACATGGAAACTTCACCTTCCTCTTTTCTTTCTTGCCCTCAC
>ML791923.1:223429-234386 GCA_009831015.1 Picea engelmannii
TATTTACTCTGTAGTTATTGGATGATAATGCTTCATTGATATAACACTGGATTATATGGTTAAAAAGGATTAAATTGCTCTATTACTGATTCACCCCCCCTCTCAGTAATCCAACAAGTTCGTCACCTAGTCTGCAGACTTGGCGCTTGCGAAGCCTATGATGCTATCGACATGAGGCCTGAAATTTTGTTTAGGATTTTATTTTGATCGCGGTGCATCAAGAATAATTTCTTAGAGAATCCTAGATTTAACATATATAATATCCAATTGCTGGGCTTTAAATATGGCCTCTTCCTTAGACGTCACTCCGAATGTAGAAACATCCTTCGAAATGTAAGGCAAGAGGGATTTGAGGAACCATTCCAACAAACTATGGAGGAATGTAAGCTTTAATCAACTTCTTCCTTCTATGCCACTCTTAAATATGATATGAGATGTGGGTGGCTCTATCTTGATGAAAAGCCGACAAAAGTTCTATGCTGGCATCGTAACGAACCAACAATTGAAAGTGGTTGAGAAAAACCAATACCATCTCATTGAAAGTTTGGTAAGTGCCTCTAGGTGGCTCGATGTACCATTTCGTGGAAACCCCCATAAGGGTGCGTTGAAACAGTCTCAAATGAATATAATTTTCATTAAGGGAGTTAGACGAGCACCATAGGTGAAAGGTAGTCACATGATCACTTGGGTCCTCAACACTCTTATCCTCAGACTTCAGAATGTTAGAGGGAATCTTGGTAGGAGTGGGGGGGCATGATGGATCATGACGCATTGGGTCATTCATCAATTTTGACAAGTCTAAAAAAATTTAATGTGGTTAGAAAAGGGAGTCATGGTTGCGACGTTTGAGACCATGCTCCAAGGAAAGACTGGTTTTGAGAGATCATGGACCAAGAAGGGTTCTGGTATACACCATGACCATTTTTGGTAGGATAATATCCTCCTCCTAATTGATTCATAAAAGGTTGTAATGGCATCATCACCGAGGGTGTCGTTTGCGAGGAGAAAGCAACACGATATGGATTACTCATGTGAGGATATATATTTCCCCTAGATGAAGGAAATATGTGTGGGGGGTTGCCCATACTATAATATTGACTCCCCCCTGATGGAACACCAGAGGTTAGAGGAAGGTTTTCCATAAGAAAAGGGTTCGTAGGAACTGACATTGTGGAAGAAGGATGGATGAACGAGATATAAGAAGTAGAAGGACCGCCCATTTGTGGATTCCACCTTTGAAATTTATAGCTAGGATTGGGCCCGGAGGAAGGAGGATTCCATCCTCGTACTATGGGAGCTAGTTGAGGGATATGATCCCCACCAAACGAGAAAGGAGTATAAGGGGGCGACATACCCCTAGACCCAAAACTAGGATTTACATTAGACATCAGAACGGAGGATGACAAGTGCAAAGTCATATTCGTCATACCAAAAGAGAAAGGATTAGAAGCCCAAGGGATAGACTGAGTATTGTAATTAGGCGTACCGCTCAAGAATACAAAAGGATTCACCCCCTATTACAAGGGAAAAACTCTCTATGGCCAAGGGTAAACCACAACAGACAGGTATGAATGCAGAAATCAACTCAATTCCAACATCTGCTATACAAACTAATGTGCAATACGAAGAAGAATCCTACCTCGATCCAATCGTTTGATGCCGTTCCACCATTGAGCACTTTGACCCAAATCTTTACACCTGCAAGAAGTTCTCAACAAACAAGCGATGCAAGTATATAGTGACAGTATATAAAATGAGTTAGCACATCAAATAACACAATCCATTAATAAACATTGCAAACATGCCCATGGATAATAATCATATATTTGCAAGATATCGATAGGATGGGAAAGGAGTATTTCTATTAATAATTGATCAGCAGAAGTATCAACATTACAGATTTCCATGTCGGCATGGTTCAAAACCAAGAAACCAAGTTCCTTCCAAATGGGTCTCCACCACTTCAATCCTTCACCAAAGGCAAGCTCATAGCAAAGAGGTAATGAGGTCCTCTCGACAATAAGGAAAGAGCTTGGGGGCTGAGCACTGTGTTCAGACTTGAGGGACAAAGGGATGCAGACTCAATATGAAGTAATTTCTCCAAAGTAACTTTGATTTCAAAGTTGAATTCTTTCTCCTCTTTTTCCATAGCTCAAAATTGTGCTCTTATAGCCTCCAGAATGCAACTGAAGGGCCGAGTCGGAACATTTCCAGTATATGGAAGGCCAAAGATCAGAGATCTTCTGTCGTGACATGGAAACCTGACCTCATTTTGTATTTTCTGGCACAAATCCCGATATACGCGAGCTGTAGTGGAACAACAAGTGTATACGCATCTTGCAAAGCAGTTAGGGAGCGTATATGTGTAAAAATATATATTTTTGGCTCTGTATTTATCAAAAAGGGGTTGATAAGTCTACATAGGGAAATGGAAAAAGGCCCTCTGTGCAAGATAGAAATGGTGAGGCAAATCTTGCTATAACAGATGCCCCCTAATGTGTGAGATCAGAGGAGTATCTGCGATGGCCGAAATACATTATAAATAACCTAGAAGTGGAGTGGTAGAGAATTAGCTGGACGAACTCAATTGCTCATTACATTATGTACTGACTTTGCATACATGGCTGCCAAGAATACAATGCAGATCCATGTGGAAAATATACCAACAAGTGTTCATGGCCATGAGTAGGCAAGTATAAATGTGTTTACATGCCAATAGCTGTCATAGTCACGAACAAGGCCCAGTGAAACCAATCTCAAAATCAATCTGAAGATATCTGTATACCATGGAGTACAATCTAATCTCCCATGATCGCTGAAGTCAAATAGGTACTGGTTGAATGAAATGGAAGCAACAACTCAGGAAAGCTGCATCCACAAAGTGATGTCTTCAAGTCTTCAATACAATCTGCCAATGGTGCAAGTCTACATCATGTGAATAAATGAGTTGAGGTCGAACACGATGAGACATCATTTGATTACCGTTCATTGAGGTATACCGTTAACAAATGCAAGACAACCTACCAATGATGAAATTAGGTATCAAGGCACTGAGTACATCTCTACAAATGTGAATAAAGGAGCTCGTGTCGAACACTTGAGAGATCCATTGATCAAGAGACATTGATGTATTCCCATCTGTCAATGGCGAGAGAGACTGCCACTAATGACTGCAAGCCTCAAGGTACTCATAAAACTTTAGGTCTCGTATCCAGAATACATGAGCTGAAGTCAATGGAAAGAGACCCGCTGATCGGAGAGCATTAAGGAATCTCTCATCAGTCAACATGAGGAACAAAGCAGGAGCTTCATGATTTGGTGGAGATCGAACAAAGAACATGTTCATGAACCAACGACCCTGTGCATCTTTCGCGTGTGCCAAATGCAAGCGGTACACGAAAAAGATCCTCTGAATAGAAGCCAACGATGAAAACTGATGACAAAGGCGAGGAAACCACCAATAAGGCTAATGGCATCCAAGACACTGCATGAATCCCAAAGTGTGAATAGATGTCTTGCTGTCGAACATAAGGGAAACCACCCAGTCAACAACCCATGATGAAATGTCGATTGTTGGGTTCAAGGTGACCTACCAATGATGAAAGTAGGGCCAGGGTGCATCATAAGACCAAAGTATCATGTGATTCTAAGACAAACTGAGAGTATGGCCGACATGCAAAGTCAAGATTTCTGAGGAGTGGCCGACACAGGTTGATAGACTTCCTTTGAACAAGAGCATGAGACATACGGTGGACTTCGACAGCATAGACTTAATGATGTGACAACTAGATGCAGGAGGCATCCATATTGTTCTCTATAGTGATTGGAAGATTAACCAGTCGGTAGAGAAAATTTTGTAACAAGATCAGCTTCCTAAGGCCATGCTAAACCCAAAATTATGATGACGCAAGGACTCAATAACTTTGTGCTCTATTCAAAGGCGACATGACTACTGCCAATTACAATATAGTACTCCCTTCCCGCCCGTCTTTTTTTTGTTTTTTCATAACAAGTGAATGCTATGATACAGAGGGGGGAACGAGTGTCGCAAGTAAGCAAAACTAGTTCCAACAGTGGAATGTACCTATGCTCAATGCAAGGAAATGCATGCGGGAGATGGACACTCAGGGTGATGTTCCTTCCAGGGTATAGGGTGTCAAATTGCGAAGGATATAAACAAGGCCTTGCTTGGTTGAAGATGTAAATTGCTTGGGCCATGGTTTATAACGCAAAGCGAGAACTGGCTAAAGGCTCAATACTGCAAGCAAGGGCATGATATGCAATCACAATTTAACGCCAAAAAATGTCCTTTTTTATATCTTTTAGTCTACTTGGTGTGAAAAAGGGGTAAACTTGTGCCAAATAGACGTCTTTTCAAATCCAATTTACGAGTGTGAAAAAGACAAGTTCACTCGGCGATCTTTTCCATTTTTGATAGCGAGTCCGAAAAGAGCTTAACTAAGACTCATGATCTTTCAAATCCAATTTTAACGAGTGTGAAAGGGACAAATCACTCGACGATCTTTTCAATTTTTAATAACGAGTCAGAAAAGAGCTTAACTAAGACTAATTTTTTGGGAGTTCGCGGGTAATAAGGCCACATGTGCATGAATGAGAAATGAGGCTCATTGTAAAGTCATGTATCAAATTATAATGGACTCCCAGTCCTAAGGAAAAATCTCAGCATGGGCACCAAATAAAAAAGAGGTTCTAACTAGGGTACCGATGTTTGGTAAGTCTCTACCATTTATTAACGATGCTATGATATGTTTAAAATTTGAGGTTAATGCGTCGCAATAAATGGGTTCGTACCTAAGGCGTAAAAAGTGGTAATTGAAGGATAATGCAAAATTGCACGATGTAGTGAATACCTATCCTATATGATAGGTTATGAATATACCTGCCTGAGGAGACGAACGACCAACCGTGACGTTGAAATCTGTAAGAAAATTGAGTTGAAACTACAAAAATCAGCTTAAAACCATTTTTGAATTAGTCCATTAGACAAAATAATAGCATAAAACTATATCAAAAGGGTAAAAATGTTTTATAAATAGTAATAAAATCAAAATTTACTATGTCACTTTCATTTTCACCCAAAATAGTGCAATTTGGACTAACATACCTCCAGAATTCAAACAACGATCGCGGGAGCAATGGGCAATGGAATCGCAAACTGTTTGGACCAGGTAACTCTTCATCCCATCCTCTTCAAATTCAATGGTTTACAATTTTGAATTAGGCTCCATTTTTTTAGTTTTTAAGGGCGTAAATTGAGTTTTTCGGTATACGTGGGTTTCTACTAATATGTCGCATATACGAACAGATATACGCCCCTATGTGAACTACAGGGAGCGTATATCAGGCCCTACCCACAACTGTTCTTGGATAACCCGCGTATACTTGTGCAAAATGGAAACAAATAAGCTTCTAAGTCAAAAATTGATTTGGTTTTTGCAGGATGGTGTTGGAGTGGAGGGAGAGAGAGCACGAGGAGGTAGATGCAGCAGTGGATCGGGATCCGATGGCTCAAGCGACATTAAAAAGATGTGGTCTATACAAGTTTTGGGCTCTCAAAGGAATGAGGGACCAAGTTAGGTTATTGGAAATGCTGGTGGGATATTGGGATCCAGATAGCGAGAGCTTTATCTTTGATGGACAACCATTAAGGATCGAAGTAGAGGACATCTACTTCTTGACAGGACTTTCACGCTGAGGAGAGGTCATGGACCTCAAGTCACGTGGGGCCAGGAGTGGGATTAAGGTCGAAGAATACATTGAGGCCCACTGTGTTGCATGGACTCCCATGGTGGGAAGTCAAATCCCTATCCGGGCTATAAGTAACCTCAGCCTGAAGATTATTGTGCTTGTGCTTACCAGGATCATAGGGTCGGCCTCGCTGCATCAAGAATCGAGACTGCTTATGTTTTACGCACTAGAGTGTGCGAGACCTACCGTGTACGATTAGTGTACCTCACTGCTGACCAATATGAAAGGTCAGCTGACAGAGTGCAAGCAGGGGGCAAAGCGAAACTTCGGGTTTGCCTCTATCCTTTGTAGCTTCTTTTTCGAGCGGATCCCAAACCTGGGACCTAGAATGGAGATCATTCCTAGAGGGCCACGTGATCCAACTATGGCGCAATGGATCGAGGTCATGAGATGATAGGGGGGAGGTAGGGTGGCGACACCCTACAACGATGATTTTTTCTTCTGGTGGAGGAGACAAATCATAGCTCTGGATGACTATCCCTATGCGGGAATTGATTTCAGAGGTGATCCTGATATGCCGCTTCCACCAGGAGCCGCCTATGGTGCCATAGGTAAACAATATTTTTTATATATTTCATTTTTTGTATTTTTGTATTTAAAAGAACAAAAATATTTTTTGGATGGTGTTTTTAAATATTAAATCGATACTTGTGTGGTTGCAGACGTGGGTCCGTAATGGCCAGAGGGATTCCTATGACATAGGTGGAGGCACCGGGGAGATGAGGCAGTGGGAGGAGAGGCGGAGAGAGTCCTTTAGAATGTGCAGGGCAACCTGTCGCGTTTGACACAGAGGATTCCTATAGTTCAAGTGGAGGATCTACCTGAAGCCATGCAGAGGTAGGTTGTCGGTGTACCTAGAGCATGGGTACGACTCTTCTAGTGTCTTGCCAACGTCGTGGTTTGCTATCACGAGACTCATCCGGCGCCACAGGTGTCGATGTCATGGGACATGTATATCGGCTGTATATGTATTTTTGAGGGTTTTAGCCCCAATTTTGTAATATAAAACACCATATTTTTTGGAAATATATAAAGAGGGATCTTCGGCTGTACTTATATCTTACAATGTGTACATTGATTCAATGGTTTTCTTTGCTTTATTAATGTGACGAATGCCAATTCAAAACATAATTAGCGTAGGCATCGGATACATGATTAGAAATTCTAGGAATGTGAAAGTATGTAATAAAATCAAATTGTCGTTCTAAAAGACGTACCCGTAGGAAAAGATGGAGTAACGTTAGATCACACACATGGTAACGACCGTTCAACTGACATATGACTAACTGAGAATCTAGGCGCACCTCTATAGAGAGAATACCATGTGAGATAGCATCGCACAATAATTCTATGACAACGTTGTATTCGGCCACATTATTCATGGATGGCCCTAGGCATACACCACCTGAAGACACCAGCAGACCCTCGGGCGAGTAAATCACCCAAGCGGTGGAAGCTAAGTTCTGTGTATGATGACTGGCTCCGTCTGTGAATCCTATGCAGACCAAAGACTCCGTTGACATCTGCCAACAAAAGGGAAAACTCGATAAGCAAGCCAAAGACAAAAAAGAGGAAAAAGTGTATATGCACTAAATTTACATTAGTATACAAAGGGTTTCTCCCAAGCCCAGGGCTCAAGCGTAATACCTTTTTAAGTAGAGCCCATTTCTGAGCTCAGCCAATTTATTCCCTTTATAATCTTCCAACTCGTAGGCTCCTTTTTCTAGAACACGTCGCATGATATAAGGATCGTGCCACATGGTTTTAAACTTGCCTGCCCCTAGCGGTTCTTTGGCTTGGTCATACAAGAGGACCAATTCACCCTCAGCATACAACCAAGGACAGACAGACTTATCGTACTGAACCTTGACACGTTTCTTGTTTGCCTTGATAGCCGTAAAGGCGTCTCGACGCTACTCGTCCAGACTCTCTAGGTGTACAAGGCGTCGCTCTAAATCCGAAGTGTTAGGTAGGAGCTCAACTACCAATTTGAGAGAAGGGATTTCACATTCAATGGGAAGTATCAACTCCACACAGTGTACTAACTGAAAAGGAGAAAAACCAGTGGCAGTCTTAACCGAGGTTTGGTATGCCCAAAGTGCGGGATATAACATGATGTGCCAGTTGGAATTGCTCCGACTGATAGTTTTTTGCAAGATGATATTGAGACACTCATTGACAGCCTCTACTTGCCCATTTTCCTGGGGTAATAAGGAGACAAGTGATCATGTTTAAACCCCAGCATAGACACTAGTTCTATCATCATTTCATTTTGAAAATGACTACCATGATCAGTGACAATCTCACTCGGGATACTGAACCGAGCAATAATTTGGTTGAATACAAAAAAAGTTGCAGTCTTCCCATTGGATTTCATGGTAGGCATGGCTTCAGCCCATTTGGTGAAGTAGTCGACAGCCACAATAATGTGTTGATGCCCCCCAGCCGAAGTTGGGTTGCAATCAACGAAATCTACTCCCCACTTGGTGAAGGGACCGATGGTAATGACTGGGTGAAGAGGGGCTGGGTGCGAGTGCATTTTTCGAGTGAACACCTCGCAGGGGTGACACTTCTTAACCGCTTCAATACAATCTTTAAAGATGGTGGGCCAGAAGTAACCGACTCGCAAGATTTTTTGGACTGTCGCAAGCCCGGATAGATGACCACCACAAGCCCCTTTGTGGAAATCATTAAGGACTAACTCGTCTTCCTCGTGAGTTAAGAAACGACGTAAGATACTATCTATTCCTCGACGATACAAAGTGTCGCCGACGATTGTATACTTTTAGGCTTGGTATATAACACACTGTCGATCATCTTGCGAGAGATGTTGAGCGAACTTCAAGGTTTGAAGATATAAAACAATTCTCCATACCAGGGGTCGGACAATGAGACAAAGAAAATGTGTTCATCTACGAATGAATCGACATGAATAACATCTTCGTCTAATCATGGGAGATTGGATATTAACTCTGCAAAAACTAGTGATTTGTTGGACTTGGCTGAAGGAAAGTCGAGATCAAATTCTTGTAAGATGACAGTCCATTTATTATATTTTACGCCTATGATACGTCTAGTGAGGACGCATTGAAATGGATTAACATCGGCAACCGCAATAGTTTTTCAAAGTAATATATAGTGTCGTAAACGTTGGACTGCGTGGACGACAGCCAACGCTAGCTTTTCAACATGCGAGTAATTACGTTCGGGACCGACTAAATTTCGACTAAGATAGTAGATGGTGTGCTCGCGGAGCTCATCATCCTTATGAACTAGAACCATACCAATGGTCTCTTCAGACGCGGTGATATACAACAAGTAATCTCTACTGTAATCAGGAGATTTCAACAGAGGGGCCGATACCAAGGTTTTCTTTAAAGTGTAAAAATACTGTTGGGCTCACTCATCCCAGATAAATGGGGCATCTTTCTTTAATAGGTGCATGAAACCCTTACTGATATTGGCATAATTCACAATAAATCAACGCAAAAAGTTAGCTTTCCCCTGTAAACCTTGAAGCTGTCTAATCGTGCACGGGGGAGGCAATTGAAGAATTGCCTCAACCTTAAGTGGATCTACCATGATCCCTGTCTCGGAGACTAAGAATCCTAAGAGACGGCTAGATCTAATGCAAAAGATGCATTTATGAGGATTGAGTCTGATTCTATAGTAGCGACATCTTTCAAAAACCAGTCGAAGGTGCGTAGCATGATCCACTCTCTTGCGAGAGTGAGCAGCAAGATCATCGAGGTAACATTCGACTATGTGTTTGAGATCATGAAAAGCGAAAGTCATGGCTCGTTGGAAGGTTGCTCCGGTGTTTTTCACGCCGAAAGGCATTTTCGGGTATGCAAATGTGCCCCAAGGACATATGAATGCCGTCTTATGTTGGTCTTTGGGTTTGATCTGGATTTGGTTATAGCCTGAAAATTCATCCATAAAAGAAAATATTTCACTTCCTGCACACTCATCAAGAATCTGATCAATGAAAGGCGTGGGGAAGTTATCTTTAGGACATGCCTTGTTCAGGTTGCAAAAGTCCATACACACGCGGATGGTTCTTTTCTTTTTATTCACGGGAACGGGGTTGGATACCCATTCGATCAAGGGAATAGGGTAGATAAAGCCGACATTAAGTAGCTTCTCTACGTCTGCCTTAATAGCGGGGGCCTTCCTAGGATTAACATCTCTAAGACGTTGTCGAACGGGTTTAGCATTCAAGTAAGTCCTAATCTCATGTTCGACAATACGGGGTCAATCCCTGACATCTGTTCATATGACCAAGCGAATACGTCTCAAAATTCTTTGAAGAGGTTGGTGTAGATCAAAATCTCTCCTAGCGAACAATCTGCACCTATATTTACATTTTCGATCTTGCCAAGGGTACAAGAGATATCGATCTGGACGGTAGGAGAAATACTCACCATATTCCCTTCGGCGTAAATGCCATGTGTATCAAGTGGAACTACGACGTGACCGACTATCTCACTCAGTGTAGATCTAAAATCATCTTGCTCAATTCTTTCAAGACTTGGGAGAAAATAAGATCGATGATGCATATCGTCCCAAGGTCTCTCGGAAACATTCATGGCTTCAAGGATGGCTTCGTCCAAAGGCAAAGTCTCATCCAAGAAATCATGTGAACAAGATAACGAAGTGGCCCACACGGACCTAAGAACTAGATCCTCCTCGACCGTCTGCGAGGGAACAAGATCGGGATCGACATAAGAGTCAAGGATAGCTTGATATGCAATCTCTGCTATCGATACTGGCATAGCCATGCCAGCATGCAACTGACCTTCAATCGATGAAGTCGGAGAAGGTAGGGTCCAAGGGTCACTAAAATCAGAAGTGCGGAAAGGGATGGAATTCTCTACTGAAGCGGGCGTACTGGACATTGCGTAAATGTGGTGAGTCGGTGCCGAGAAGTTAGAAGTACCCATGAGGGAAGTGTTAGGATATTTAGACACTTAGGAATCAGTTAAGATCTACTTGGTCTAATATGTCGTTAGGTAAAAGTGTGTTTCTTTAGTAGGCATTTGTATTTAGGAAATCCGACGGTCACGATATGTTCCCGACATAGAGTGATCCGACGGTTCATACTCTCCTCGATCTTAACGGCCATTGATCCGTGGATTAACACCCAATTGGTCCATGATCTCTATTTAAAGAGCATGGAGGGTCATTT
>ML791923.1:239272-253551 GCA_009831015.1 Picea engelmannii
AAGTTGTTCTTAAGGGGGGATGTTAGGATATTTAGACACTTAGGAGTTAGTTAAGATCTACTTGGTCTAATATGTCGTTAGGTAAAAGTGTGTTTCTTTAGTATGCATTAGTATGCATTTGTAGTTAGGAAATTTGACGGTCATGATATGTTCCCGACATAGAGTGATCCGACGGTTCATACTCTCCTCGATCTTAACGACCATTGATCTGTGGCTTAACACCCGATTGGTCCATGATCTCTATTTAAAGAGCATGGAGGGTCATTTGCCGATGATCGATTGTGAGAAACTCTCTTGTAAAATCTCTCTGTAATCTTTTTCTTTGCATTAATAAACTGCTCCAAGTGGCCGCGTTGGCTGGGGCCGTGGATGTTTCACCGTAGGGGTTTTACCATGTGAAAACATCGGTGTGTTGATCTTTTATCTGGTTATGTGAGTGGTTACTGAAGGTGTTCATCCTCTGTTGGAATACCTGTGTTGTCGAACAGGAAGAATACATTCCGACACCAATATTCTCAGTTGTTGACTAAGAATTGTCGACCACAGGGGTCGATGGTCCAAAATATGCGTTCGGGCTAGAGTACGCAAAGGATAACTGGTCGATCGTCATAATCTCCCCTTGATGAGAAAAAAAAAGCGTGCAGAAAATGGACGATACGACGATGACCATAGCATAAGTCTAATTGCGACCTAGTAACAGGTTATAATCGAGAGGTGCATCAACTACCTCTACTTCCACCTCTACCGTCTTCCCACCTAACTGGACCGAAAAGGCGGGGAGAATACCATGAGGGTGGAAGGAATGACTGTTGAATTCCGTCAACATGGTCGACGACTTTGGAGAACCGATATCTTTCCAACAGACTAAGGACATCACGCAAGTGGCAACACCTTCATCAACGACCGCTCGTTTGATGGTATATTTAGAATACTCCACGTGGATTTGGAAAGCCACATGGTAGGGTAAGCGAGGCTTCACATCCATGAAATCAAACTTTATGATCTTCGAGCCACTAGGTTCTAGAGCTCCTAAGGTAGAGAGTAAGGCATTCCTCTGTGATGGACACATCTGGAGTACCCCCAAAGCAGACATCGCGCAAGGTGTTTGGCCCAGATCCTCAACAATAGAGTAGTTCTGGGCGGCTCTAGCATTAGAGTTATGGGTAGAGCGCTTGAATACTCCTTTCGGAATACGAGGTGGTGGCTCTAGTTTCTCGATCTATAAATTCATCTCCGGGGGTGGAGGAGGAGCTTCTAGGCTGGTACTAGCTTTTGAAGAGCCGTAATCTTGAGAGCGAGTGGCTATATCGATTTTTGTGTCAACCATATTGATACAAACACGGTCACCATCTTGCGATGGTGGGTTTTGACTCCCACTAGGCGCATTTCCGACATTCGAAGAACTCGAGGCTAAGTGCTGGTTGTGAGGAAAAGGATTCGTTAGAATAGCAGGAAGGAAGATTTAAAAGTCTCGCAGCCTCCGCAAGTTTGGGACATAAGTGTGTAAGGTGATCATCAATACAAAGTTTACAAGGAAACTTAACCTTACGCTTTTCTTTCTTGCCCTCTCCAGCATTATCGTTCTATTTTCCATTATTATTCTTGTCCTTGGGTTTATTCTTCCCACCTCTACGATTATTATTCTTGTCCTTGGGTTTATTCTTCCCACCTCTACGATTATTTCGACCTTTTCATTTATTCCCATCTGGTTGCTGGTCACCATTTGGGTTTTTCGACGACTGCAGAGAATGTACATCCGCCGATTAGGTGGGTTTGGAGGATCCAGATGAAGCTGGTCCTTCGGCAGACTTCGTTGCCGAGTTTGCGGACTTTACATTGGTGGACCCCACAATGTTATCGACATGGGGCCTAAGACTCTATCTAGGATCATGAGTCGACTGCGGTGCGTTGGGAAGAAGGTGGTATAACATCCCAGACTAAGCATAGATCAAATCGAATTGCTGGGCTCTAAAAATGGCATCTTCCTCGCTGACGACCTCGGAAGTAGCAACGTCCTTTGAAATAGGAGTGTGCAAAGACTTTAAAAACCATTCTAAAAGAAATGCCGGGGGTATGGGAGTATTAACTAACTGTCTTCGCCTATGCCATTCCTGGATATGGTCCGAAATATGAGTGTCGGTACCTTGACGTAAAGTTGACAAAAGTTGAAGGCCAACATCGTAACGAACGGGTAGTTGAAAATGGTTAAGAAAGGCTAGCACTAGCCATTGAAAAGACCAATATGTCCCCCTAGGTAGCTCAATATACCATTGTGATGCAATCCCGATAAGAGTGCGCTGAAACAATCGTAATCTAATAGAATCACGATTCAAAGAATTCGATGAGCACCAGAGGTGAAAAGTAGTGACGTGATCAGCAGGGTCCTCTCCATTCTTACCCTCAAACTTTGGAATGTATGATGGAAGCTTGGTGGGGACAGGGGGCCATGCGGGATCATGACTCACTGGGTCGTTCATTAATTTAGACAAATCTAGTAGATTAAGCGTGCCCAGAAAGGGAATACGGGGTTGCGAAACCTGACCCCATCCTCCCGCAAAAGACTGAGTATTAGGAGCTGTGTTCCATCCATGATTCTGGTAAGGACCAAAACCTTGTCCGAAATTAAAAGACCCTTCTCCGGGCGGATTCGTGAAAGATGGATTGGGCATCATTGCAACAGGAATGTTCTGATAAGGGTTATGAAAATTGCCCCCAGTTGGATTATCTCCAAATCGAGGGTTGTTAAAATTGCCCCCAACTAGATTAGATCCATGTTGGGGGGTGCCCAAAACATAAGACTGACCTCCTCCGGGTGGGAATCAGGAGGATTGAAGTGGATTCGTTATGCCAAAAGTATTGTTCGAATTCGGCACCGAGGGGATAGGGATATAGGGCGGAAATTATCCGCTAGCTTGGTTGTTCCATCCAGCCGTAGAAGGATTAGACCCTAGGTTAAGGAAGGGGACACTTCCTACATTAGGATTCGCTTGGGGAACATGAGAGCTACCAAACGAAAAAGGAGTGTAAGGAGGTGTAGTGCCCCCAGGTCTAAGGCTAGCGTTATGGCCAACAACTGGGATGGTAGTCGAAAACTGCAAAGTGAAACTTGACATTCCATAAGAAAATGGACTAGTAGTCATGGGGATGGTATGAACATTGTAACTCGACGCGTGGCCAAAACCCCTAAAAGGGTTAGAGGCAAGAGACGAAGCATTGACTATGGGCCGAGCCATAGTACCAGTGTAGGCCTCCGACACTGCAACTATAGCGGCTGCAGGTGTCGAAGGAGTGCAATTAACTATAGTGGGATTGGGAGTTAATGAACTCCCAGTGTTTTGAAGCCTAGACTTAGCACTCATCCTTGTGGGATCACAAGTCTGAAAAATGGATGTGTGTGTACCACTCCCCATAACTCTACGCCTTTTATAAGGCAATAGCTCGAAAACCAGTGGTAACTGTAACAACCGATGAGACCTGCGAGGAAGTTGGTCCGACTCCACGATGAATTATGATTCTCAACAAATCGAAAGATATCCTAAGGCCAACTAGTAATCAAAGAGCATACCAAAAAGTCAAATGACCAATATGCATGCAAACGGGCTAAAGTGGTTGAGTGGCCTCCCTCGCTAAAGAAGGTATGCCTCATCCAGGAGGGACCTGAGACTCCCTGCTAAAGTTTAGAGGTAACATAATCAATTATAAGGGCCCTCATAGGCTTAACAACCAGTCAGTCAGATCCCCCCGGAGAGGTAATCTTCCTTAAAGGTTGTGTGTTGTCTGACCCCTATCTGACTCAGTATACAAGCAGAATAACCCCTGCAAGTAACCTATGAGAAACCTAAGTCAAGCAACTAATCAACCATTGTATAATCAATGCACAGGTGAACAGTCGTAAGTCTGGATTACCATATGGGCAGGGTAGCAAAGCCCAAAACCTTGAAAGTACCACCTCTCACAGAGGTATGGATACTAGCAAGATCCCCAAATACGAATAAATCCACATAAATATCTCTGACGCTAGGTGAGTATCCATGGGTTATCCCTTCAACAAACTTCGCATGACCTCGTGCTTAACTCCGGTGTGAGTGGAGCTTCTATTACCAATTATACAATGGATTTCTCAACTCTCTGTCTCAGACACATATGTTGATTTAATTTCCTTGGAGAAGTTTACTCACAAAATCCTATTCCAAGGCACTAAATCCTAGGCTAGTTTGTGCACCCTAAACAATAAAATCGTTACTAATCAATTTTAGTTTAAAGTGTAAATTTTATTGGCCGTGATTACTCAAAAAGGTATGGAAATGAAACTCATGGTGTTATGACTCTACATAAAAATAAAAATAGATATAATGCAAAGCTAACTTTAACTTTTCAGTGAATGATATGCTAAATAAAAATAGTGCAATCTTCAATTTTAACTTTGCAACTCAGAAGTAAAATGCGATCTTTCACTAAATGTGCTAAGCTAATGATAAAGGTTCCAAGATAAAAATACCAACCAATGCAAAATACCTATTTTTTTTTTTTTCAATGTATTAAAAAGAAAATGCATGGACTGATAAGCGACTTGATATATAACTTCTACTGTGTATAAAAGTAATCACTCAAGCAGAATACCAAGCAACTAAGTAGACATCCCAACTACCAAGGACAAATAAAAAATGGAACACAAAGAGAAAGACGCCACCCAAAAATTCAACTCCAAACAGGTTTCCTGTCATCCCAGATAATCTCAACAGGCACCACAGAGACCTAAGAAGGCTTAGTGATCCTCAAACCCTACCCAACAGTCACTAAACCAAGCAAGCAAGCAAGCAAGCAAGCAAGCAAGCAAGCAAGGGGAAGTGGTATACGCGACTATTCAAGAGAAACGGGCGTATATACGCCTCTTGAAGTGGGACAACAAGCGTGCATACACGACTGTCAAGGAAAAAAAGGCATATATCTTTTAAAACAAGGCTAGGCAAGGGTAAAAGGCTGAAAAACTCAGACCCAGAGTGAACAGATTCTGTCCAACTGTGATATGACAAGAAACATAAAGGAAAAACAACAATGTAAGAAGAAAAAATACTTCAACCCTTAGAAGGCAGATCTTCCCCAATATGGTCGCCAATTCTGTTACAAGGGAAAAACTCTCTATGGCCAAGGGTAAACCACAACATATAGGTATGACTGCAGAAATCAACTCAATTCCAACATGTGCTATACAAACTAATGTGCAATACGAAGAAGAAGCCTACCTCAATCCAATAGTTTGATGCCGTTCCATCGTTGAGCACTTTGACCCAAAGCTTTACACCTGCAAGAAGTTCTCAACAAACAAGCAATGCAAGTATATAGTGACAATATATAAAATGAGTTAGCACATCAAATAACACAATCCCTTAATAAACATTACAAACATGCCCATGGATAATAATCATATATTTGCAAGATATCGATAAGACAAGAAGGGAGTATTTCTATTAATAATTGATCAACAGAAGTATCAACGTTATAGACTTCCGTGTCGGCACGGTTCGAAACCAAGAAACCAAGTTCCTTCCAAATGGGTCTCCACCACTTCAATCCTCCACCAAAGGCAAGATCATAGCAAAGAGGTAATGAGGTCCTCTCGACAATAAGGAAAGAGCTTGGGGGCTGAACACTGTGTTCAGACTTGAGGGACAAAGGGATGCAAACTCAATATGAAGTAATTTATCCAAAGTAACTTTGCTCTCAAAGTTGAATGCTTTCTCCTCTTTTTCCATAGCTCGAAATTGTGCTCTTATAGCCTCCAGAATGCAACTGAAGGGCCGAGTCGGAATGTTTCCAGTATATGGAAGGCCAAAGATTAGATATCTTCTGTCATGACATGGAAACCCGACCTCATTTTGTATTTTCTGCCACAAATCCTGATATACGCGAGCTATAGTGGAGCAACAAGCGTATACGGATCTTGAAAAGCAGTTAGGGAGCATATATGTGGAAAAATATATATTTTTGGCTCTGGATTTATCAAAAAGGGGTTGATAAGTCTGCATAGGGAAATGGAAAAATGCCCTCTGTGCAAGATAGCGATAGTGAGGCAAATATTGCTATAACACCCCCATGGACTGATCAGAGACCATGGGCTAGGTAGCATTAAGTGAGGGAGACTTTGGAATCCAAGTAACCGATGATGAGGGAGTCGAGGGGACCCCACTAACTATAGCGAAGGATGGAATTGAAGGATTTCCTGACACATTCATATCTTAGTCAGTACTCATAGTAGGACGATCGTGAGCCTGAGCAGCGGAGATGTATGTACCATGCTTATTAACTCTATGCCTTTTAGGAGGCAACTTCAATATCATACCAAACTGTGGTACTTGATTCAAAAGACAGTGAGACCGACAAAGAGGTTGGTCTTGCTCCACGATGATTCATAACTCGCAACGTAAAACAAAATCCTAAGGCCACCTAATATACAAAGAGAACACTCCTAAATAAAACTAAAGGCTGATGCACACAAACATGATATGATGGTTGAAGGGACCTCTCGAACTAAAGAAGGCATGCCTCTCCTAGGTGGGGATGTAACTCTCGAACAATAGAGTGGAGGTAACAACATCAATTATAAGGACCCTCGTGGGCTTCACAATGCATTCGGTCAGATTCCTCCAGAGAGAAAATCCTCCATAAAGTATGTATGTTGTCCGATCCCTATCTGACTCAGGGTACCTGTAGAATAAACCCTACAAGCAACCAGTGTGGATACCTAGGTCAAGCAACTAAGGTCATAATAGTATAACCAACTCACGAGCGAACAGTCGTAGGTCCGGTCCACTGTATGGGTAGGGTAACAAAGCCTGAAGTCTTGAAAGCATCGCCTCTCATGGAGGTAAAGGCACTAGAGAAACCCCAAGATACGAATAGAAACCTATAAATATCTCTGACGCTATGAAGGTATTAGAGGGATATATTTGCAACCAACTTCACGTGACCTGGTGCTTAAATATGGTGTGAGCGGAGCCTCTCGAGGACACCAATTATACAATGGGTTTCACCATTCCCTGGTCAGACACATACATTGATTTTTATGGCCTTGGAGAAGTTTACTAACAAAATCTTATTCCAAGTCCCTAGATCCTAAACTTGTCTATGTACCCTAAAAAATAAAATCGTTTCTAATCAATTTTAATTATTCAACGTTAATTTTAGTGGGTTTTTCTTACTCAAGAGGTGCGATCGTGAAACCAATGGTGTTATGACTCAACATATAAAAAATAAGAAAATGTAAAAACACTGCTAAGTACTAGTCTTGTTTTTCAAATAAATGGTATGCTTGTAGATGTTGTGCACATGATACATTCTCTTCAATTTCAATGACGTGCAATCTTTCCTAACATGCCAGAACTAATGTAATGCAACCAAAAGTGAAAATGCTCTAAATAAAATGCAAAAAAGCAAATTTATTTTTGTATTTTCAATATAATGAAATGAAAATGCAAGGACTGAATAAACAATGTCTCAGGTAGACCCTACTGCAAGCACAAGAATACAAGCCAAGAAGGACACCAAAAAGAGACTACCCGACCCAAAATGCAAGGACAACAAATGAGAAAAATGACAAGAAATGAGTTCGCCCAAAAAATTCAACAATGACACAACTTCCTATCACTATGTAGGCACTCAACAGACAAGATAGGGACCCGCGAATCTCAACAACCAGCAAAACTCACCCAACAAACACTAAACCTATCCAAAAATACTTAGAAATAATGTACGCGATTGTTGAAGGAACATAAGCATATGCACACACCCTAAACACCGATAACACACATATGTACACGACTATCAAGGGAAAACCCGCGTATGCTAAGAAAGACACTGAATGGGCAAGGGTTAGGCCAAGAAACTCAAATACAAAGAAAAATAGAGCTTTTCAAGAAACATGTGACATAGAAACTCAGGCAAACAGATAGCAATAAAGGAGAAAAATCACCAAATAACCCCAAAAGGGAGATATCCCCAATGGAGTCGCCAATTCTGTTACGAGGAAAATCTCTCTATGGCTTCGGGTAAAACACAACAGATGGAATGACACCCATAAATCAACTCTAATCTCAAGTATGCTAGACATATGGAAATGCCAACAATAGGAAGGCTAGAAGCCTACCTTTTCTGAATGTCCAAAGAATACCACGATTGAGCTCACTATCCAACGCTTCATACCTGGAACTTACCCTCAACATTTAAGATACACAAGCATATGGAAATTATATGAAACATTAGAATATAAACTGGCATAATCCATTAACATGTATAACAAATATGCCCATGGAAAGTAATACAAATATTTGCAGCATATAATTGAACAAGAAAAGAGTATTCCTATTAATGTAATCAACAGAAGTACATAGGTGACAAACTTATGTATCCGCACATATCGGAACCGAGCAACTAAGTCCCTCCAATTGGGCCTTCACCACTTCAATCCTCCACAAATGCAAGCTCACAAGTAGTAGGAGTGATCGAGTTTCTCCTTCTCAAGATAGGAAGAGCTTGGGGGCTGAACACAAAAGAAGTTCAGATTTTCAAGGACAAAGGGATGCAGATTCAATATGAGGTGAAATTTCTCCAGAGTGTCTTTGCTCTCAATGATGAATCTCTTCAAGGATTGCATATGGATCAATTTATAACCTCCAAATGGACTTGAAGGGTCGAGTTAGAGAGTTTCCAGTATATGGAAGGTCAAGGATCATAGATCTCGTGACTTGGCATGGAAACAAGACATATTTTTTAATTTTTGAGCACAAAACCCCATGTACGCGGGCTGTAATGGAGCAACCTGCGTATACGCTAGCTATCTAACTGTGGCCGGCGTATATGTACAAAATTTTGAATTTTTGACTCTAGAATGAGGAAAATGGGGGATTTGAGTCTGCAGAGGAAAAGGGAAGGCCATCAAAGCAATATGTATGGAGTGTGGCAAAAATTTCTATAACACAGAGGAACATACTGACAGGGGGAACAACTCAATAGTATAGTTGCCATCAATGGAAACATAAGAGTTTGTTGAGTATATGTTGTCATTGATGTCAACGAGGTCATAGACAGTATGATGCACAAACAATATGGCATATATTTTGCGCACATGCAAAAGAAGTGCATAGGAGGACTATTTCTACTGCACTATCACAAACCTATTACAATGAAACCCTTAGAAGAAGTTGTGAAAGGTTGAAAACAAAAGTGCGCAGAAGGATCAAAGGACAAAAGGATAAATAACACAGAAGGTATGGTGCACATACATAGAAAGTCATGAAAAGATGAAGACAAAAGCGTGCAAAAGGATTGAAGGATGAAATGATCAATGGAGCAGAAGAAGATTGTGAAAAGAATGCACAAAAGGAGATCAACAACATAAATCCATCAAGGAGTGCACATAAGTGACCAAGTTTGCCAGAAGTGTGTGCAAAATAGGAGGATGACCTATGATGCAGTTCAAAAGTGAAGTGGAATGCGACGAATTGCCTTATCCGCTATCGTGGAGTGTGTGGAAGATTGCACAGATGAAAATCTACAGGGTGCCTTGAGCCAGTGCGACGAATGACATAGTGGAGTGTGACGCGATGAAGTCTGAAGTGGAATGCGGCAGAACGAGTGGAAGTTTGGTAGTCAAGAGAGCGAGTCACTAGGGGACTCTAATAGTTGGGTGGGGCAACTGGGTGAGCGTTTTGTAGACCAAGTGCGAAAAGATGAAGATTTGTGACTTGGGCTCTTATTTTATCTGTGCAACAGATGCTTTGTAAACCAAAATGTGAATTGATATGACAATGAATGTTTTTGTAAAACAAGGGAGAATTGGTCCGTTTGATTTAGTCAAAGTCTATTCGGTTAAGAAGTTTGTCCACATATAACTAACTGGACTTTGATTTGGTCAAGATTTTTCCACGGTGTAATTGTCATGCATCCACATACTTTATTTAGACAAAATTGTAACTGACATGAGTTTGGTGAGGTCAAAGTTTGTCCACATTGTAACTATTATATGTCCACATAAAGTTAGTCAAACTAAGGCTGAGAGAATATAAATAGAAAGGTGTAGTGTGCTTTGCATGAGAGTGGTGTGGATAAAATGAAGGATCAAGGTTATAAAGAGTCGAACCAGAGATATATCAGATCACCTTGATGTATAGAGAAAAGTCTTGAGAAAAGTCAATTTGCACAAAGAAATTATTTCAAGAAAAATGAATATAGAGAGGCAGGGTGGTGCAAGGGAGAGGAATTGTGTCCTCACTCGTTAGGTTGGTGCCTGAGAGGAATGGTGTTCTCACTAATTCCTGCAAGTCGAAGCTTGCAATGCTTCAGAGTGGTAGGGTGTTCCTAGGGTAATTTGGAGCTCATTGAGGATTGGTGTCCTCTCTACAGGTTGGAGTTCGTGTTCTAGGGAGTTGGTGTTGGTAAAGCTAGAGGGTTGGAGCCTCCTTTGAGTAGGTGATCATAAACTGAATGTAACTCGTGATTGATATAAGAAGAATAAGATTTGTGGTTTTTTCCTGTATGGTTTCCACGTAAAATATATGTGTACTATTTCTTTGTGTTATAGTTAATTCTCTACATAGTTTGTCTTTGTGTTATGGTGAATTATTTACATAGCTTATGATTGAGTATGTGATGACTAGTAGAGATGGTAAAAAGAAAAAGTGGTGAAAATATGTGTAATATTGATTCACCCCCTCCTCTCAGTATTACTGAATATTCTAACATGAAGGATAGGTGGAGGAGCATGCATCTAACAATGTCGAAGATGTGTGCATAGAGGAAGGCCAAACAACAACCTATGATACACCATTAGAGCTAAAAAATGAGGCCAACAACACTAATGTGTTGGACATATATACATATGATGAAGTTTTCAAATCAACAAAAGATGAGGAAATGTCCCAATCAATTGATGTTGAGGACCCGACATCTTTCCCTGTGCGTGATGTTGATGATGAGGGTAGTGTTCTTACAATGGACAACAAAACATAAAATCAATGGTGGGAAAACCCATGCCACCATGATAAATATGAAGAAAGGCTTGCAACAACACAAGACTTGAAGGACCAATTATTGGCCACGAAGGAGCAGATTGCACGAGTATTGACAAGAGGAGATGGTACTCGTAGATTCATTGAGGATCTTACGTTGAAAACTCATATGGAGGAGGGACAAATAGGAGTTACAGATGGAGTCACTAGTACTCAGTTGCACATCAACAAAGAAGCACTGGAATAGATGAAATCCGATTACTTGTAGTTGTTCATAGATAGGGACCTTGCTCCCAAGTTTGTGGAGGACAAGGAAAGGGAGGTTAAGAATCTTTGTTGCCAGTTGAGTTTGGCACACTCTTCATCAAAAAAGACTCCATTATCTTTGGTAGTCGTGACACATGAGGATGTGAGTGGCACTCATGATTTGAGGGAGGATCCTTTTGAGACGATCCCATAGGAGGAGAGTTTAGAGTTACATGTGATTGAGTGTTATAGCAAGATTTTCCTCACCCCATGCAAGCTTGCACATAAGGCCTTTTTCCATTTCCCTATGCAAACTTAAAATCCCTTTTTGCAAATACCACAGAAAAAAATACAAATTTTCCACAGATATGCACCTTGCCTACTATACAACATGCGTATATGCAGTTTGCACCACTACAGCCCATGTACATCGGGAAATGTGACAAAAATTGAAAAATAGTGTCAGGTTTCCATGTCACATCACAGGATCAATTATCCTTGGCCTTCCATATACTGGAAACGTTCCGACTCGGTGTTAGGGTCCTAACCCGCACATAGGTAGATCAATATATTCGGATGTAATAAAGGTCAATATTAATAAGGCCTTTCAATAAAATAGAATAAGGCGGATGTAAGAAGACCTAATAGAAGCTTCCACTTCTAGAAGGATCTTCCTCTAGATGCTTCTCTTGATAGACATATTTAGTATAAATAAGGGTCGAGGGTATGAAAACCCTAGCTTGGAGATTATTGTAACAGAGCACTGCTCGATTGGAGGTTGCCCCCTCGAAGAGGCCCGTGAACATTGCTTTCTGAATCAAAGTGCTATTTCTGTTGTTATTCTTATATCATTTATGTGTTATTGTAGAGATTATGCTGGTTATATTACTGTTATTCTGCCATTTCTAGCATTTTATTTCTGTTTTGCATACTTTTTATATCTGGTATATTACAAGTGGTATAAGAGCACTTTCCTTGGTAAAAATTGTGGGAATTTTTTTTCCAGGGTAGAGACGTATTCCGACGTCTTTAAGCCACAAATATTTGTCGTTATGCGCATAAACCCATAGTTGAGGGATTCATACACGCAGGAAATACAACTGGTTCTTAAGCGCACATCTGTTGGCCACCCTTGTAACCCCTGTTGGTACCCCTTCGAGTGGTAGTGCATCAGACATCACTTGTGTACGGATCGACCTAGATTTCCTGAAGCCCTCTTTAGATAAACCGATCAGCCGCCTGACTGCTATAGTGCCACCGAGAACAACACTCGGGAAGATACTCTCTAGTACCTAGGTAGTTGGGTAGTACGGCTAAGGGTACGGTCTATCCTCCTTAGTTAGTGCCCTGAGATATTGGTCCGAGTACTACTGTTGGACCCCACACGTATATCAAAGAGCTATAACACATGGCAAACCCTTGTCTGTAGAACCCTTCGGGGGACAGAAACATAAACAAATTAAAACAAACAAGATCTATTGCCACGCAACTGTGTTCGGGTTGCCAAGTAAATACACATTTCTTTCTGGTTAAGCATTTGGGGATTTCATCGTTGCAGTATTCTTTAAGCCGGAGTATAACTCCGCAGGTGTAAAAAAAAAAAAAAAAGTCCGGAAATTTTTTCACCATTATTTGAGACCTATTCCATTGGATTCATCTCTTCGCCCTTATCACATTCATCCATATCATTTTTCGGCAAAGTTTTTGACCCCGCCCACCCCTTTTCAGTTCACCCATCCTCATGGCCCATACCCGTAGCCAAGACCTAGAAGCTCGCTTCAACACCTTGCAATCTGGTTTCCTTGAGACCAAAAAAGAAGTGAAACAACTCAGTGCTACTGTTACGTCCATCAATACATCTATCAATACAACCATAAATACAACCATACAGTCCTCAATGGAGGAAGTCAAACAAGAATTGACCACCCAGCTTGAATTTGTCTTTGCATCACTCAACACCAAACGAAAGATCCCTATAGATGACCCTTTCTCTGACGCACCTCCAAAGACTGAAGGTGAACATTCCTCCCATTCCTATACCGTTCAGCCCCATCACTTTCAATGTGACCTACGCCTTCCACGGGTAGATGTGACCAAATTTGATGGCTCGGACCCCACTGGTTGGGTAACCCAAATGGAACATTATTTCTCTGTATACGACATTACAGATGACTTGGCCAAACTCCGGTATGGTATTCTCCATCTAGATCAAGAACGTTGGCAATGGTGGCAATGGAGAAAAACTTCTCGTCAAGGGTATATTGCTTGGACCCAATTTGTGACTGAGCTTTATGAACGCTTTGACACCGACACCAACCATTTGGGTCGTTTGACAAAGTTGAAACAATCAAGAACAATAGAAGAGTTCATAACTGCCTTTGAGTGCCTGGCTTTTCGAACAGAGGGCATGACTGATGCTTTCTTTCGAGAGTGTTTTATCAGTGGCCTCAAGGATGAGATTCGGGCCCATGTCCTCATGGCTCGACCCTCGAGTTGGGTGGAGGCTACTAAAAGAGCTAAAGAAGCACAATAGGTTGTATCCTCTCAAAACCGAAAACCCTCCTTTATCCATTGCCCTAAACCCATAAATCCCACTACTCCCTCTGCCCCATTAAAGATCCAAAAATTGACCAGGGCTAAAATGGATGAACGCCAACTCAAAGGCCTTTGTTATAATTGTGATGACAAATATTTCTCGGGCCACAAGTGTAAGGAACAAAAGCTTTTTATGGCCATCTCTGAAGATATTTCAGAAGAGGATGTTGAAACTCTCCTTGTGTCTGAGTCACCTGAAATCACTAACATAACCCCTCCCTCAGACCCTCCCGAAGTGGAACCAATCATTTCCCTCAACGCTCTCACTGGCTTCTCCGCTCCCCAAACCCTTAAGTTAATCGGTTACATCAAGCATCAGAAGGTCATCATTCTGGTTGATAGTGGAAGCACCCATAATTTTATTCATCGCCGCATTGCCCAAGAAACTCATTGCTACATCCATGCCGTCAACAATTTCCAAATCATGATTGCCAA
>ML791923.1:253652-313802 GCA_009831015.1 Picea engelmannii
CCCTTTTCACAAAAAAATGAAATTGAGAAAATGGTCCAGGAACTCCTTAATGCAGGTGTTATCCGCCCTAGTACGAGCCCTTACTCTTCTCCTGTAGTCATGGTCTTGAAGAAAGAAGGTTCTTGGAGAATGTGTCCTGACTTCCGTTCCCTCAACAAACTGACCATTAAAGACAAATTTCCCATTTCTGTCATTGATGACCTCCTGGATGAATTGAGTGCTGCCCAATTCTTTACTAAACTTGACCTTCGCTCGGGCTATCACCAGATACGTATGAAAGAGGCAGACATTCCCAAGACGACCTTTCAAACTCATGAGGGCCACTATGAGTTTTTGGTCATGTCCTTTGGCTTGTGTAATGCCCCCTCCACCTTCCAAAGCCTCATGAATCATGTCTTCCATCCCTTTCTCCGTCATTTTGTCTTAGTTTTCTTTGATGATATCCTCATCTATAGAAAAACCTGGATAGACCATCTTAATCATGTGGATCAAGTTCTCCATCTACTCTCTCAGCACCAACTTTTCCTGAAATAGTCTAAATGTGCTTTTGGTGCCTCAGAAGTAGAATACTTGGGTCATTTGGTTGGCAAGGATGGCATCAGGGTGGATCCAAAAACGATTGAAGCTATGCAAGACTGGCCGCACCCAAAGACTCTCAAAATCTTGCGTGGATTTCTGGGCTTAACAAGGTATTATCACAAGTTTTTTAAGAATTATGGAAAGATTGCAACACCTCTCACTGCTCTCCTAAAAAAGAACTCTTTCACTTGGACTCCAGCCGCTGCTTAAGCTTTTCAAACCTTGAAGACGACCATGTGCACCACTCTGGTTCTAGCCCTTCCTAATTTCACAAAGACCTTTGTGTTGGAATGTGATTCCTCAGGGAAAGGAATCGGTGTTGTCCTTATGCAAGAGGGTCAACCTTTGGCCTTCACCAGCAAGCAACTATCTGAAAGGAATCTGGGCAAACCCATTTATGAAAAGGAAATGTTGGCTATTCTACATGTCATTGATCTGTGGTGCCCTTATCTCTTGGGGCAACATTTCCAAATTAAGATAGACTATCAAAGCCTCAAGTACTTTCTGGAACAATGCATTTCCTCCCCGGAGCAACAAAAATGGGTGACTAAGCTCTTTGGATATGATTATGAGATCATTTACAAGAAGGGCAAAGACAATGTGGTGACAGATGCACTGTCCCGAAAATATGAAGAAGAAGGATCCCTTTTTTCTCTTTCCTTCATTGTACCAGATTGGCTCCAAGCTGTGCGCCAGGAATGGCTACAAGATCCCAAAAGTTTGCATCTGATCCAGCAATTGCAGACCAATGCTCCAGCTCCCCCAGGGTACTCTTGGCTCCAAGATGAGCTTTGATACAAAGTCCGTTTGTATTTAAGTAAATAATCAAAGCTTAAATCCATGGTACTTTCTGAGCTTCATGCTACACCCACAGCGGGGCACTCCGGGTTCACCAAAACCTATGACAGGGTCAAACGTTCTTTTTTCTAGGATGGTATGAAACAAGACATCCGTAATTTTGTCCCTGAATGTGAGGTGTGTCAATGCAACAAGGGAGAAACAGTCAAATCTCTGAGCACACTACAACCACTTCCGATTCCACTTGCTATTTGGAAGGATATCTCTATGGACTTTATTACCGGCTTACCCAAATTAGGAAATAAATCAATCATAATGGTAGTTGTGGATCGCCTTTCGAAGTATGCTCATTTCTGTGCTCTTCAACACCCATTTACTGCATCCACGGTGGCTCAAGTTTTTATGGACCAGGTCTTCAAGCTTCATGGCATGCTGCACTCTATTGTTTCTGATTGTGACCCAACTTTCACAAGCAATTTTTGGCAAGAACTGTTTAAGCTACAGGGCACCTAATTGCATCTCAGCACAACTTATCACCCCCAGACTGATGGTCAAATGGAAGTTGTCAACAAGTGTTTGGAAACATATCTGATGTGTTTTGCCTCTGAAAATCAAAATCAGGGGGCTTAATGGTTACCCCTAGCTGAATGGTGGTACAACACTTCCTACCATACAACTACACACATGACTCCTTTTGAAGTGGTATATGGACAGAAGCCACCTTCAGTTCTCTCATACTTACCGTGTACCACGAAGGTCCAGGCGGTTGACCAAACACTTACAGTTCGAGAGGATATTCTTTGTACCCTTAAAGAGAACTTGGTCATGGTACATAATCCCATGAAGCAACAAGCAGATCAAGGTCGCTCTGAATGTCAATTTGTACAAGGGGATTAGGTGTTTTTGCGACTACAACCATACAAGAAAACTTCCCTCAAGGCCGAGCATTGTCATAAGTTAGTGCCCAAATTTTATGGTCCTTATACAATTCTCAAGCGTGGGGGACAAGTCGCCTATCAGTTAGCTTTGCCCATTCAGTCGAAGCTACATCCTGTTTTTCATGTTTCATGCTTAAAGAAGGTGATTGGAACTAGGTGCCAAATTCAAACCAACCTTCCCGAGTTAGCTGAAGAAGGATCCATTTGGCTACAGCCAAAAGTAGTTTTTGACCAGCGTGAGCGTCACCTGTGTCAGAGAACCATCAAGGAAGTGTTAGTCCAGTGGAAAGATACAACTCCAACAGATACCACTTGGGAACCAGCTACCATTCTGCAGCAGTTTCCACATCTCAAGCCTTGAGGACAAGGCTGCTTTTAAGGGAGCGGACATGTTAGGGTCCTAACCCGCACATAGGTAGATCAATATATTCAGATGTAATAAAGGTCAATATTAATAAGACCTTTCAATAAAAAAGAATAAGGCAGATGTAAGAAGACCTAATAGAAGCTTCCGCTTCTAGAAGGATCTTCCTCTAGATGCTTCTCTTGATAGACATATTTAGTATAAATAAGGGTTGAGGGTATGAAAACCCTAGCTTGGAGATTATTGTAACAGAGCGCTGCTTGACTAGAGGTTGCCCCCTCGAAGAGGTCCGTGAACATTTCTTTCTAAATCAAAGTGCTATTTCTGTTGTTATTCTTATATCATTTCTGTGTTATTGTGGAGATTATGTTGGTTATATTACTATTATTATGCCATTTCTAGCATTTTATTTCTGTTCTGCATACTTTTTATATCTGGTATATTACACTCGGCCCTTCAGTTCCACTTGAAGGCTATAAATGGGCCAAATCCAAGCTATGGAAAAGAGGAGAATGAATTCAGCTTTGAGAGCAAAGTTACTTTGGAGGAATTATTCACTTCACATTGAGTCTGCATCCCTTTATCCTTTAAGTCTAAACACAGTTTTCAACCCCCAAGATCTTCCCTTACTGATTGAGAATTTCACTGTCTCTCTTATTTGAGCTTGCCTTTGGTGGAGTATTGAAGTGGTGGAGGCCCAGTGGAAGGGACTTAGTTTCTCGGTTCCGAACGAGGTCGCGTGAGGTCGGTTGAAGGGATATCCCCCTGATACCTTCTTAGTGTCAGATATATTTCTATTGATCTATTCGTATATGGGGATCTTGCTAGTGCCCTTACCTTCGTGATTGGTGGTGCTATCAAGGTTTCGGGATTTGCTACCCTACCCATACGGTGGACTTGACTTATGACTGTTCGCCTGTGCATCAGTTATACTGTGGTTGCTTAGTTGCTTGACTTAGGTGCCACATAGGTTACTTGCAAGGGTTATTATGCAGGTACCCTAGGTCAGATAAGGGTCGGACAACACACAACCTTCATGGAGGATTACCTCTCTGGGGGTATCTGACCGACTGGTTGTTAAGCCCACGAGGGCCCTTATAACTGATTCTGATACCTCGGATCTTTAGCAGGGAGTCTTAGGCCTCCCTTGGGCGTGGAATACCTACTTTAGGTAGGGAGGCCCTTTTCAACCACTTTATCCTTTTTGTGTGCTTATTGACCGTTTGATTATTTTTGGTGTGCTCTTTGATTATTAGTAGGCCTTTGAGATTTTATACTGTTCTTTGAGTTGTCATGATCATGGATAATGGAGTTCCAATGACTTCGTCCTTTACCGCCACCCCCCCATGATGTTCACTCATTTCATGGGGATGAATACGTCCGCTTTTCATAATGGTATGCAAAATTATGATACTCAGTCCATGCCTTGGGCCTCTAATCATTTTCCTATTGATATGCCAAACATACCTTCACCTGTCCCATCCTCTCCCTGACCCACTTATATGAATCCGAGCATTGGATCTGGGGGCACCATCACACTGCCGTCTACATCTTCATTTGATAGAAGTCATGCCCCTCAACCAACTCTCACTATGGGGGGTTGGAACCTCCCCTCTTATGGATCCTTTCCTAGCCACGCTTTTTCAGGAGCTAGTACTCAAATGGGTGGTTCTTCTACTTATTACGCCCCATCCGTTTATCCTTCATCCGCCATGACAGTTCCTACGAACACTTTTCCCATGATGGGTCCACATATGTCCTCTGGTATTTCATACGGAGAGAATCCGTTTTATGGTTCAGGCTATCCTCTTCACGGATCCCCTTCACATGGGGGAAACATATATCCTCACTTGAATAATCCCTATCATACTTTTGTCTCTTCACGGATCCCCTTCACATGGGGGAAACATATATCCTCACTTGAATAATCCCTATCATACTTTTGTCACTTCACAGACACATGCTTCAATGATGATACCTATACAAAACTCTATGGATCAATTAGGTGGAGGATACTGCCTTTCCGGACAGGGACATGGTGTAAACTAGGACCCTCCCTGGCCTGCAATGTTTCAAAACCAATTTTCCCAGGACCTTGGTCTCAAATGCCACAACTCATCACCACTAGTCCAGTCACTCCCAATCATACTGGAGCTCCATCACCAACCACTGCTAGTCATGTTGGAGATTGGTCGATGACCTCTGCAAGTCATATTGAAGACCCACAACCAACCGCTTCTAGACATGCTAGGGGCATCACTCTAATCTCCACAAGTCATATCGATATCACATCTCCAACCTTTGTACATCATGTGGGAGATGACTCTACAGTCTCTACGAGTCACGCTGAGAACATGTCACCAACCATTGTAAACGACGCTAGGGGCATCCATACAATTGAGAAGCCTAGATGTTTCAGACGTAAGCCCAGATTCCTTTACAGGACTTGCGAAGGAAATCACCTTACATGTTTTTGTCCTCCTACTGCTGGGATACTAGAAGCGTGGTTCTCACCTGTGGTCCCTTTGGGTTTTGATGTGTTTGTGGTTTACCCACACCTTGTTTCTCCTTTGATTGACATGACAGTCATGCCGATGCAATCCTCTCCTGACCACACCCCCATTGTTGAGGGTGATGTCTCTCCTGTTCCTATTATCATGGATCCTATTCAACCTAGAGTTGAAGAAGTGGTCATACCAATGCACCTATGGTCAATCCAACTCTCCTTTTGGAGGGTGATGCATCCTTCAACTATGTCGTTAGCATTTCTGATACAACACATTCTGAACAAGAGAGAGTTTTACTCTCCCCAAATACTCTCCCTCCAAGTCCCAAAGAAGTTCCCTTTTATTGGGATGGTCTTGTGGGGTATCCAATGCCACCTACCCTGTCCTTTCAAGTAAGGGACATTATCGAATATATCATGGAGAAGGTAACTGATCTGAACAAATCTTTTATACGACTATGGTTGAGTTATTATGCATGTTTTAATTAACCAATTAGGAAGCATAAATAAGGAGGAAGAAGATATGAGAAGATATCACAACCATATAAACATGTACACAATTGAAATGAAGCATAAAACATCAACAAACCATAACACCAATGTGATAACGGAGTTCGACAATCTCGCCTATGTCTTCGGGCCTTTGTCTCAGTGGGTGAGGCTTTCTTATTTCTGTTCAAATCTCAATAAGTACATCACATAAGTTACAAAAGGTTACAAAACTGATTTGGTCTTGTTCTACCAGATCTCAAGAAACTAACAGAATAAACGACACTCAAATTTGAAGACAGGAGCTCCCAGAAATGGCCTGCAAAGTTGCACTCCTCAACAACTTCCTTGCATAAAAATGGCTTTGGCTTGGCAAATCTTCAACATAAACCTGCTCTGAATCTCCTCCCATGGCTTGGTTTATATAGATCTGAAGTTGGTAACCATCTCCCAACTTTCCCTCAAGATTTGGCCTCAAAAAGGGCTCAATATCCCCCCAAAATGGGCAAAAATCTCCAATAACAGGCATAAAATCATAAAAATCCACTAATATAAGTGCAAAAACCCACTTTTTTCATATATTATGGGCTAAGCCCCTTTGCATTGGATTCAGAACTTGAACTTGAAGAAGAATGAGAAAAAGGAGGTGATGATGGAGGTGAAGGAAGAATATGAGGAGGATCCTCTCCCTCTTCACTTTTTCCCTTTGAATATTCACCAAGAACTGGTCTCTTTCATTTCTTTCGTTCCAAGTAATCCTCGTACAAAACTTTCATCATCTTCGACATGGCGAAGAAAGTTTTTCGAAACTTTCTCATTAAGAGAAAGTCCCTCTTCCGATGCCATCTTCTCGCTTTGAGAAGTTCTCTTTCTCAATCCAATCAATGGATTCTCTTCCACAAGCTCGACTTCACCACGATGTATCTTTTCCCTGGTTAACATGCAAAACTCAAATCCAAACGCCAACTAGCTCTGATACCACTTGATCCGAAAAGATCTTTTATACGACTATGGTTGAGTTATTATGCATGTTTTAATTAACCAATTAGGAAGATTAAAGAAAGAGGAAGAAGATATGAGAAGATATCACAACCATATAAACATGTATATAATTGAAATGAAGCATAAAACAATAAGAAACCATAACACCAACGTGATAACGGAGTTCGACAATCTCGCCTACGTCTCTGAGCCTTTGTCTCAATGGGTGAGGCTTTCTTATTTCTATTCAAAGCTCAATAAGTACATTACAACAGTGACAAAAGGTTACAAAACTGATCTTTTCTTGTTCTACCAGATCTCAAGAACCCAACAGAAGAAACGACACTCAAATCGGATGACCGAAGCTCCCAAAAATGGCCCGCAAAGGTGCGCTCCTCAACAACTTCCCTACATAAAAATGGCTTTGGCTTGGAAAATATTCAGCATAAACCTACTCCGAATCTCCTCCCATGGCCTCAAGAAGGTCTGGTTTATATATATCTGAAGTTGTTAACCATATCCCAACTTCCCCCAAAGATCTGGCCTAAAAAGAAGCCCAATATCCCCCAAAAATGAGCAAAAATCTCCAATAACAGGCATAAAATCATAAAAATCCACTAATTTAAGTGAAAAACCCACTTTTTGCATATATTATGGGCTAAGCCCCTTTTCCTGGGCGCGCACCCCCTTAATATGGTCACACGGGCTTAGGTGGCCAAGAGCCAACCCCCGAGGGGTTGCGCACTGACCCTTACCTCCGAAATACTTGGTCGCATGGTTATAACTGATAGGACCATGGCCCATACTCCGCGCTAACCACCAAAATCCCAGTGCCCAAACCATAGCCCCGATTTATATGGTGGTTTCCCACAGAACTAGAGGCTGGATCTTATCCACGTGCCCAAACAACAGATATAGACCATGGTTTCACGGTACCAATCACATGGCGTGTTTACATAGGACCGTGCCCACCATAAGCGCCCAGACTATGGTCACCGCCCCGATCGCATGCACCAAAGGTGCTAGTGTTTGAGCCTGGAATCATGGAACCTTGTTGACTGTGTAGTGAAGTTCCCCCCCAATTGGTAGTTGGTGCTATGGCATGGATGAATCTGTGGGCTGGGGCTTGGCCCGAGCCCCCTTCCACCTCCATTTGACATATATTGCACTTTATATAATATAAAGGGGGATTATATAAACAAGTAACAAATGTGGTGCATTGGCTATAAGACCTTTTCCAAGGCATTTCTATACCAAGAGGTCATGGGGTGGAATCCCATGAACCATCAAATGATAGGGTGCCACGTGGCAGCCCATGCCTGGGCCACATGGCCCCGTTTAATTTGCTGAGAATGTGCCACTTGTCAACATCGGATTGGATCACTGTCATCTGCCCAGTCAGCCTGCTGCTGTGCTGCCAAGTGTCTCAACGCTATATCATCATGACGTCATGCTGACGTCAACATTGACTTTTTGGCTGTTGATCTGTTGACTTTTTACCTGTTTGGGAAAATGAAAAAAACGCGATATTAGGAGCATACAACGTCCATTTGAGTCCGTTCAAGTTGCGTTGGGTTTGTATCGATGAGTCCTATGCACACGTCCGTTTTGAAGCCATTGTGAGAAATTTTATATTTAGGCCTTTTTGAGCACCATCAAGTTCCTGGATCCGAATCTGGATCACACCTCCCCACTAAAGGACCTTTTGGTCCCCAAAAGGTTACTGACTAATCAACAATCTTAGGATAGGCCACCTGGCTTGTCCTTTGTCTCTGAAGCCTATCCTCTGCACCTATCTCATCAAGATCCACTGTAACACATTCATGACCACTGACAACATATTGTTAGCCATTTGAACCCTGTCACATTTTACTGAAGCCACTATCATCCATGTAGACAACATTAGTAATGATAGCATAAAAAACATGACTGCAAATGAGCTAATATACTTGTAATATTTGCATGACATGATCTTGTCATGAAGTAAACTGTGATTGATTTTCCATTCAACAATCATTTCCTATCCTTGCTTAAGATCGATTACTTCATTTGAAACAATTATTGGTTTGTTGCTTGCTTGAACTGCGTTCTTTAATTGTTCCATTGTTTGAAGAGTTTTATTCGATTTAACATGATGAGAATGAACCGCATAATCTTGCCCTGCTTTGGTTAATTGATATTGATTCTTTGTCCTGTAGAAGATTGGTTTGCGATCATATAAGTATGGACTACCTAACACCATTCCACATTCACTTAATGACACTACATCACATGTTACCTTGTCCACATACTTAGATGAAATAACAAATTTTAATGTGCACTGTTTGGTTATGTGCATTTGATGATGATTTCTTATCCATTTAAGTGTATAAGGCTTATGATGTACTTGTGTCTTAAACTCCAATTGCTTAACCAATTCCTTTGAGATTAGGTTAGATTGAGATCAACTATTGATTAATGTATCAATCTTAGTGTGTCACATGATGACCCTTATATGAAACAAGTTATTTCTACAATCAATTCCTTCACCAATTTTACCTGTCCTACCAACCAATGAGACCTTTGATTCATCACCTGAATCTGATCCCAAGTCTGTGGGTTGTGTTGTTGCTGCAACTGTTTGCCTCCCTTTATTTTCCTTGAACCACTTTGGCCTCTTCTCGGGATGCAATTTCCAATAACGGTCCTCATCATGCCCCTCTTTCTTGCAATGCTTGCAAGAGGGCCTCTCTTCCTTTATCGTCACTGCATTTGCCTTTTTTCCATTCCACTTCCTCTTGTCCTCTTTCCTTGAAGACGATTCCCCTAATACACCGACACTTGTTTTCCCTGCTTCAATGTATGTTGCTTGAATAGAAACCTCATCCACATTAGTTGGTCCAAACATGAATACAATGTTTCTAATATGTGCAGGTATACCTCCTATATACTTCATAAGAGTTTCTTGGGTATGTAAAGGGATATCTAACATTAAGGCCATTTTACAAAAGCCATCTGTATATTCTTGCATTGTTTTTCCTTTTCTTAGTATTAAAGCTTTCCATTCAATTAATGCTTTGTCTTTATAACCCAAAGGATAGAATTGCTTTCTAAGTAGAGAAATAAAACTTTTCCATGATGGAAATATATCACCCACTTGTTGCGTTCCGTTTTGCAACTTGCTTTGCCACCAGATGAGTGTTGTGCCTGCAAGTCTCAAATATGCCAAATTGATTTGTGTGGCCTCATCCTTGATCTGTTGCACATTGTAATAGACCTCCATTTGCCTGACCCAACTGTCAAGTCTCTCTGCATTAAATTCACCATCATATATGGGTAATTCGAATTTAACATCAAGTTTCAATATTGAAATTTCATTCTTATGTTTATGAACATGTTTCTTTGCATTGGATTTAGAACTTGAACTTGAAGAAGAATGAGAAGGAGGCGATGATGGAGGTGAAGGAGGAAATTGAGGAGGATCCTCGCCCTCTTCACTTTTTCCCTTTGAATATTCACCAAGAACTGGTCTCTTTCGTCCTAAGTAATTCTCATACAAAAGCTTCATCATCTCCGACATGGTGAATAAATTTTTTCGAAACTCTTTCTCCTCAATAGTAGGTCCCTCTTCTAATGCCATCTTCTCACTTTGAGAAGTTTTCTTTCTCAATCCAATCAATGGATTCTCTTCCACAAGCTCGTCTTCACCACTATGTAGCTTTTCCCTAGTTAAGATGTAAAACTCAAATCCAAACGTCAACTAGCTCTGATACCACTTGATCTGAAAAGATATTTTATACGACTATGGTTGAGTTATTATCCATGTTTTAATTAACCAATTAGGAAGCTTAAAGAAAGAGGAAGAATATACGAGAAGATATCACAACCATATAAACATGTACATAACTGAAATGAAGCATAAAACAATAACAAACCATAACACCAATGATCCATATTTTATGAGCAGAACGAAATGAATACGGATTATTAACAGGTGCTTAACAAAAAATAACAGAGATATAGTGAAACTGGTTTTCTATTCAATAACGAAATAAACTGAAACTGTAAAATGCAACGGAATCAAGCTTGCTGGAATGGTGGCGACTTATCTCTAAGAAGAGATGTGACGGCAGTGCGCATTTGCAAGAAGAAGGTTACAATGAGGATCTGAAGGACTTTTTACAATAAGCAAGAATGCCCAAAACCCTAGACATCCAAAAACCTAACCCTAGGAGATGAAGCACCAAAAGTCATGTGGGCCCCGTTTGGGTAAGGTAGTACATCAACTTCCCGGGGTCGTAACTTTTGCATACGATCTCCGTTTTAGGCATGTGATAGCCCATTGGAAAGGTATTGTCGAGGAGATTCATTTTTTGGGCTCAATTATGTGTTCAATTATCATTGAGGAGCTCAATCCTGAAAAACCTTCATTTAGGCCCTCGAAATGGCCCCGGAAGTTAAAACTGCTAAAAATAGTAAATTGCCAAAATTGTCAGAAAAATGTTTTGAGCCACTTGGAAAAGGTGAGTGGCCATGGATATCCATATGGATCAACCAGTGTGATAACAGAGTTTGGCAATCTCGCCTACGTCTCCGGGCCTTTGTCTCAGTGGGTGAGGCTTTCTTATTTCTATTCAAAGCTCAATAAGTACATCACAACAGTGACAAAAGGTTACAAAAATGATCTGCTCTTGTTCTACTAGATCTCAAGAATCCAACAGAAGAAACAACACTCAAATCAGATGACCGAACCTCCCAAAAATGGCCCGCAAAGGTGCGCTCCTCAACAACTTCCCTGCATAAAAATGGCTTTGGCTTGGAAAATATTCAACATAAACCTACTCCGAATCTCCTCCCATGGCCTCAAGAAGGCCTGGTTTATATATATCTGAAGTTGGTAACCATATCCCAACTTCCCCCCAAGATATGGCCTAAAAAAGAGCCCAATATCCCCCCCAAAATGGGCAAAAATCTCCAATAACATGCATAAAATCATAAAAAACCACTAATGTAAGTGGAAAAACCCAGTTTTTGCATATATTATGGGCTAAGCCCCTTTTCCTGATCGCACACCCCCTTAATATGGTCACACAGGCTCAGGTGGCCAAGAGCCATCCCCCTAGGGGCTGCGCGCTGGCCCTTACCTCCAAAATACTTGGTTGCATGGTTATAACTGATAGGACCATGGCCCATACTCCGCGCTAACTACCAAAATCCCGGTGCAGAAACCGTAGCCCTGATTCCTATGGTGGTTCCCCATGGAACTGGAGGCTGGATCTTATCTGCACGCCCAAACAATAGATATAGACCATGGTTCCACGGTATCAGTCACTTGGCGTGTTTACATAGGACCGTGCCCACCATAAGCGCCTGGACTGTGGTCACCGCCCCGATCGCATGCACCAAAGGTGCCAGTGTTTGAACCTGGAATCATGGAACCTTGTTGACTATGTAGTGAAGTTCCCCCCCAATTGGCAGTTGGTGCTATGGCAAGGATGAATCTGTGGGCTGGGGCTTGTCCCTAGCCCCCTTCCGCCTCTATTTGACATATATTTCACTTTATATAATATAAAGGGGGATTATATAAACAAGTAACAAATGTGGTGCATTGGCTATCAGACCTTTTCCAAGGAATTTCTATACCAAGAGGTCATGGGGTGGAATCCCATGAGCTCCAAATGTTTTTACCAACCATCAAATGATAGGGTGGCACGTGACAGCCCATGCTTGGGCCATGTGGTCCCGTTTAACTTGCCGAGAATGTGCCACTTTTCAACATATGATTGGATCATTGTCATCTGCCTAGCCAGCCTGATGCTGTGCTACCACGTGTCTCAATTCTACGTCATCATGACGTCAACATTGACTTTTTGCCTGTTGACTTTTTTCATGTTTGGTTAAACGAACAGAACGTGATATCAGGAGCATACAACATCTGTTTGAGCCTGTTCAAGTTGCGTTGGGTTCGTATCGACGAGACCTACACACACGTATGTTTTGAATCCATTCCAAGAGCTTTTATTTTTAGGCCTTTTTGAGCCCCATCAAGCTTTTGGATTTGAATCTGGATCACACCTCCCCACTAAAGGACCTTTTGGTCCCCAAAAGGTTACTGACCAGTCAACAAGCTTGGGATAGGCCACCCGGATTGTCCTTTGTCTCTGAACTCTATCCTCTGCACCTGTCTCATCAAGATCCACTGTAACACAATCATGACCACTGATAGCATATTGTTAGCCATTTGAACCCTGCCACATTTTACTGAAGCCACTATCATCCATGTAGACAACATTACTAATGATATCACAAAAAACATGACTGCAAATGAGCTGATATACTTGTAATATTTGCACAACATGAGCTTGTCTTGAAGTAAACTGTGATTGATTTTCCATTCAACAATCATTTCTTGTCCTTGCTTAAGATTGATTACTTCATTTGAAACAATTATTGGTTTGTTTCTTGCTTGAAAGCCTTCTTTAATTGTTCCATTGTTTGAAGAGTTTTATTTTCTTTAACATGATGAGCATGAACCACATAATCTTGACCTGCTTTGGTTAATTGATATTGATTCTTTTTCCTGTAGAAGATTGCTTTACGATCATATAAGTATGGACTACCTAAGACCATTCCACATTCACTTAACGACACTACATCACATGTTACCTCATCCACATACTTAGATGAAATAGCAAATTTTAATGTGAACTGTTTGGTTATGTGCATTTTATGATGATTTCTTATACATTTAAGTGTGTAAGGCTTATGATGTACTTGTGTTTTAAACCCCAATTACTTAACCAATTCCTCTGAGATTAGGTTAGATTGAGATCAAATATCGATTAATGTATCAACCTTAGTTTGTCGCATGATGAACCTTATACGAAACAAGTTACTTCTACAATCAATTCCTTCACCAATTTTACCTATCATACCAACCAATGAGACCTTTGATTCATCACCTGAATCCGATCCCAAGTTTGTGGGTTGTGTTGTTGTTGCAACTGTTTGCCTCCCTTTCTTTTCCTTAAACCACTTTGGCCTCTTCTTGGGATGCAATTACCAACAATGGTCCTCATCATGCCCCTCTTTCTTGCAATGCTTGCAAGAGGGCCTCTCTTCCTTTATCGTCATTGCATTTTCCTTTTTTCCATTCCACTTCCTCTTGTCCTCTTTCCTTGAAGACGATTCCCCTAATACACCAACACATGTTTTCCCTACTTCAATGTATGTCGCTTGAACAAAAACCTCATCCAGATTAGTTGGTCAAAACATGAATACAGTGTTTCTAATATGTGCAGGTAAACCTCCTATATACTTCATAAGAGTTTCTTGAGTATGTAAAGGGATATCTAACATTAAGGCCATTTTACGAAACCATCTGTATATTCTTGCACTGTTTGTCCTTTTCTTAGTTTTAAAGCTTGCCATTTAATTAATGATTTCTCTTTATAACCCAAAGGATATATTTGCTTTATAAGTGAAGAAATAAAACTTTGCCATGATGGAAATATATTACCCACTTGCTGCATTCCGTTTTGCGACTTGCTTTGCCACTAGATCAGTGTTGTGCCTGCAAGTCTCAAAGATTCCAACTTGATTTGTGTGGCCTCATCCTTGATCTGTTGCACACTGTAATAGACCTCCATCTGTCTGACCCAATTTTCAAGTCTCTCTACATTAAATTCACCATCATATATGGGTAATTCAAATTTAACATCAAATTTTAATAATGCAATTTCATTCTTATGTTTATGAACATGCTTCTTTGCATTGGATTTAGAACTTGAACTTGAAGAAGAATGAGAAGAAGGAGGTGATGATGGAGGTGAAGGAGGAATTTGAGGAGGATCCTCTCCCTCTTCACTTTTTCCCTTTGAAGATTCACCAAGAACTGGTCTCTTTTGTTCCAATTAATCCTCATACAAAACCTTCATCATCTCCGACATGGAGAAGAATTTTTTTCGAAACTCTTTCTCATAAAGAGAAAGCCCCTCTTCCAATGCCACCTTCTCGCTTTGAGAAGTTCTCTTTCTCAATCCAATCAATGTATTCTCTTCAACAGGGCTCACATTCACCATGAGAACTAAAATTTGTCGAGAATGTGCCACCTTTCAGCATTTGATTGGATCACTGTCATCTACCTAGTCAACCTGCTGCTATGCTGCCACATGTCTCAATGCTACATCAACATGACGTCAGCATTGAATTTTTGCCTGTAGACCTGTTGATTTTTTTATTGTTTGGGAAAATGAACATAACGCGATATCAGGAGCATATAACTTCTATTTGAGCCCGTTCAATTTGCGTTGGGTTCGTATCAACGAGGCCTACAAACACATCTGTTTTGAATCCATTTCGAGAAATTTTATTTTTAGGCCTTTCTGAGCCCCATCAAGCTCTTGGCTCCGAATCTGGATTAGTAACCTCCGCTCACACTTTATCATCCTCAACTTGGAGAGATTTGGGTTTTCCCAAGCTTATGTCGGCTATTCATAAGATATTGACACTTCACAGAAGTCCAACATGGGAGCCTTGGCCTTCGCCATGACATGCCGCCTAGAAACTCCTAAGTGAATATGATTTAAGCTATTTTCCGACTCGTCTAAAAAGTGAAAATATTGTCGAGTGAATTTGTCCCTTTCACACTCGTTTAATTGGACTTGAAAGGTCGTGATTCTTTGTTAAGCTCTTTTCTGATTCATGTTCAAAAAGTGAAAATATTGTCGAGTGAACTTGTCTCTTTCACACTCGTCAATTGGATTTGAAAGGACGTCTATTTGGTACAAGTTTGTCCCTTTTTCACACCAAGTAGACTAAGATTATGAAAAAAGGACATTTTTTGGTGTTAATTTGTGATTGCATCTCATGCCCTTGCTTGCGGTATTGAGCCTATGACCGGTTCTCGCTTTGCATTATAAACCGTTCGCCTCAATAGTTTTTCACCCTCAACCAAGAAAAGCCTCGTTTATATCCTTTGCAACTTGACACCCTATACCCAGGAGGGAACATTCCCCCGAGTGTCCATCTCCCATATGCACCTCCTTGCATTGAGCATAGGTACGTTCCACTGCTGGAACTAGTTTTTCTTACTTGCTACACTCGTTTCCTCCTCTATATCATAGCATTCATTTGACTATGAAAAAACAAAAAAAGATGAGCAAGAAGGGAGTATTATCTTATATTGGTAGGACTCGTGTCACCTTTGAACATAGAACACAATTTTTGAGTCCACTTGTCATCATAATTTTGGGTTTAGCATGACCTTAGGAAGCTGAGCTCGTTGTAGAGATTTTACTCCCCCGAATGGTTACTCTTCCAGTCCCTATGGAGAGTATGATTGACGCCTCCTGCATCTCATGGTTTCGTCATTGAGTCTATGCTGTCGAAGTCTTCCATATACCTCATGATTTTGGTCAAAGGATGTCTATCAACTCGTGTCGGCCATTCATCAGAACTCTTGACTTTGCATGTCGTCCATACCCTCAGTTTGTCTCAGAATCATATGAAGTTGTAGTCCTATTACACACCTTGGTTCTACTTTCTTCATTGGTAGGTAACCTTGAGCCCAACAGTTGACATTTCATCATTGGTCGTTGACTGGGTGGTTTCCCTTGTGTTCGATGACAAGACATCTATTCACACATTGGGATTCATGCAGTGTCTTGGAGGCCATTATCCTTATTGGTGGTTTCCTCGCCTTTGTCAGCAGTTTTCCTCATTGGATGATATTCAAAGGGTATTTTTCGTGCACCTCTTGCACTTGGCACACATGAAAGATGCACATGGTGTTTGGTTCATGAACATGTTCTTCGTCCGATTTCCTCCAAATCATCAAGCTCCTGCTTTGTACCTCGTGCTGAATGATGAGAGATTCCTTAATGATCTCCTTTCAGCGGGTCTCCTTCCATCAACTTCAGCTCATCTATTATGGAAACGAGACCTGGAGTCCTATGAGTATCTAGAGGCTTGCAGTCATTAGTGGCATGTTCTCTCACCATCGACAATTGGGAATACATCAATTTCCCTTGATCGATGGATTCTTCAAGTGTTCGAACTCAACAACTTTATTCATACTTGTAAGAATGTACTTGGTGCCTTGATACCTACTTTCATCATCTATAGGCTGTCTCGTGTTTGTTAACGGTATACCTCAATGATCGGTAATCAAACAAAGTCTCATTGTGTTCGACCTCAACTCCTTTATTCACAGGATGTAGACTTGCACCTTTGGCAGATTGTGTAGAATACTTCAAGACATCAATATGTAGACATAACTTTCCTGAGCTGTTGCTACCTTTTCATTGGACCAGTACCTGTGTGACTTCAGTGAACATGGGAGATCAGATTGTACTCCATTGTATACAAATATCTTTAGTTTGATTTTGAGACCGGATCTACTGGGCCTTGTTCATGACTATGACAACCTTTGGCATGTAACTACATTTGAATTTTCCTATTCATGGCCACAAACAATTGTTTGGTATATTTTCACATGGATCTGCAGTGTAAATCAAATTGGCAGCCATGTATGCAAAGTCAGTACAAATTGTAATGAGCAACTAGTTCTTCCATCTGGGTCCCCATTACTCCACTTATGGGTTTTTATAATGTATTTAGGCAATCACATATACTCCTCTGACCTCACACATTAGAGGGCATCTGTTATAGCAAGATTTGCCTCACCCCATGCAATCTTGCACATAAGGCCTTTTTCCATTTCCCTAGGCAGACTTAAAATCCATTTTTGCATATCCCAGAGATAAAAATACAATTTTTCCACAGATACACACCTTTCCTACTATACAACATGCGTATACGCAGGTTGCACCACTACAGCCCACGTACATAGGAAAATGTTTCCAAAATTGAAAAATATTGTCAGGTTTCCATGTCACGTCACAAGATCAATGATCCTTGTCCTTCCATATATTGGAAACATTTCGACTTGGCCCTTCAGTTCCACTTTGAAGGCTATAAATGGGCCAAATCCAAGCTATGGAAAAGAGGAGAAAAAATTCAACTTTGAGAGTAAAGTTACTCTGGAGGAATTATTCACTTCACATTCTGCATCCCTTTATCCTTTAAGTCTAAACACAATGTTCAACCCCCAAGCTCTTCCCTTACTGATTGAGAACTTCATTGTCTCTCTTATATGAGATTTCCTTTGGTGGAGGCCCAGCTGGAAGGAACTTAGTTTCTTGGTTCTGAACCATGATGACACAAGAGTCTGTAACTTATTCACTTTTGCTGATTATATCTTAATAGAAATACTCTTTTCTCGTCCAATTGATATCTTGCAAATATTTGAATTATTATTCCATGGGCGTATTTGTTATGAATGTTGATGGATTATGCTATTGAATGTGCTAACATCATATATTATCACCATATGCTTGCGTTGCTTGGTTGCTGAGGATTAGTTGCAGGTATATTGCTTTGGGTCAAGTGCTCAACGGTGGACTTCATCGAACATCTGAACGAGGTAGGCCCTTTTATCTTGTCTTGTTGGCATATTTGTTTATATAGCATACTTGAGAATAGAGTTGATTTCTACAGTCATTTCGGTCTGTTGTGGTTTACCCCTAGCCATAGAGAGATTTTCCTCGTAACAGAACTGGTGACCACACTAGGGATTGAATCTTCTTTTTTGGGGTTTGGAGTGTTTTTCTCCTTAGATTTCTCTCGTTCATATTGAGTTTTTTGTCGTATGATTGCTTGACAACCTCTTTTCACTCTAGGTCTGAGTCTTTCAGCCTTCTCCTTAGCATAAATGTGTTTTGACACATATACGCGGGTTTTTTCTTGACAGTCGCGTACATATGCGTGCTGTCCTTCTGCAAGCTGCGTACATACGTGCTTTTCCAATGCGTAATAGGATTTTGTGAGTAAAATTCTCCAATGCTATTTAATCAACATATGTGTTGTACTAAGGGAATGGAGAAATCCATTGTATAATCGGTAATATCAGGAGGCTCCACTTACACCAGAGTGAAGCACGAGGTTTTGTGATATCGGTTGAAGGGATATCCCCCTGATACATTCTTAGCATGAGATACAAATAGATATAGCAGGAGATCTATTTGTATATGGGGATATTCGTAGTGCCCTTACCTCCATGAGAGGCAGTGCTTTTAAGGTTTCAGGATTCGATACCCTGCCCATACGATGGACTTGACTTACGATTGTTCGCCTGTGCATCAGTACCCTTGATTAGTTAAGCGTCGGAGAACACACAACCTTTATTGAGGATTACCTCTCTGGGGGGATCTGACCGATTGGTTGTTAAGCCCACGAGGGACCTTATAACTGATTCTGATACCTCCGATCTTTAACAGGGAGTCTCAGGCCCCTCTTGGGCGTGGCATACCTACTTTAGGCAGGGAGGCCCCTTTCAACCACTTTATCCTATTTGTGTGCTTATTGGCCGTTTGATTATTTTTGGTGTTCTCTTTGATTATTAGTAGGCCTTTGAGATTTTGTAACGTGCTTTGAGTTGTCATTATCATGGATAATGGAGTTCTTGGGACTTTGTCCTTTATGGCTACCCCCCCGATGATGTTCACTCATTTCATGGGGATGAATCCGTCCGCTTTTCATAATGGTATGTAGAATTATGACACTCAGTCCATGCCTTGGGCCTCTAATCATTTTCCTATTGATATGCCAAACATACCTTCACCCGTCCCATCCTCTCCCTGACCCACTTATATGAATCCTAGCATTGGATCTGGGGGCAGCATGGCCCCGCCATCTACATATTCATTTGATAGGAGTCATGCCCCTCAACCAAATCTCACTGTGGGGGGTTGGAACCTCCCCTCTTACGGATCCATTCCTAGCCACACTTTTTCAAGAGCTAGTACTCAAATGGGTGGTTTTTCTACTTATTACACCCCATCCGTGTATCCTTCGTCTGCCATGCCGATTCCTACGAACACTTTTCCCATGAAGGGTCCACATATGTCCTCTAGTATTTCATATGGAGTGAATTAGTTTTATGGTTCAGGCTATTCTCTTCATGGATCCCCTTCACATGGGGGCAACATATATCCTCACTTGAATAATCCCTATCATAATTTTGTCTCTTTGCAGACATCTGCTTCAGTGATGATACCTGTACAAACCTCTATGGATCAATTAGGCGGAGGATACTACCTTTCCGAACATGGATAGGGTGTAAACCAGGACCCTTCATGACTTGCAATGTTTCAAAACCAATCTTTCCCGAGACCTTGGTCTCAAATTCCACAACTCACCACCACTAGTCCAGTCACTCCTAGTCATACTGGAGTTCCATCACCAACCACTGCTAGTCATGTTGGAGATTGGTCGATGACCTCTGCAAGTCATGTTGAAGACCCGCAACCAGCTGCTTCTAGTCATGCTGGGGGCATCACTCTAATCGCCATGAGTCATATTGATATCACATCTCCAATCTCTGTACATCATGTGGGAGATGACTCTCCAGCCTCTGCCAGTCACACTGAGAACATGTCACTAGCCATTGTAAATGATGCTGGGGGCATCCATACAATTGAGAAGCCTAGACATGTTAGACATAAGCCCATATTCCTTTGTAGGACTCGCGAAGGAAATTGCCTTACCCGTTTGTGTCCTCCTACTGCTGGGATACCAGAAGCATGGTTCCCACCTGAGGGCCCTTTGGGTTTTGAGGCGTCTGTTGTTTCCCCACACCTTGTTTCTCCTTTGATTGACATGAAAGTCATGCCGATGCAATCCTCTCCTGACCACACCCCCGTTGTCGAGGGTGATGTGTCTCTTGTTCATGTTATCACACATCCTATTCAACCTGAAGTTGAATAAGTGGTCGTACCAGTGCAACTTCTGGTCAATCGAACTCTCCTTTTGGAGGGTGATGCATCCTTCAACCATGTCGTTATCATTTCTGACACTGCACATTTTGAACAAGAGAGAGTTTTACTCTCCCCGAATACTCTCCCTCCAAGTCTTGGAGAATTTTCCTTTGATTGGGATGGTCTTGTGGGGTATCCAATGTCTCCTCCTATGTCCTTTCAATTAAGGGACATTATCTGATATATCATGCATAAGGTAACCTCTGCTCTCACTTTATCATCCTAGAATCAGAGAGCTTTGGTTTTTCCCAAGCTTATGTCTGCTATTCGTAAGATACTGACACTTCACAGAAGTCCAACATGGGAGCCTTGGCCTCCCCCAGGACATGCCGCCTAGAAACTCCCAAGCGAGTCTGATTTAATCTCTTTTCCCACTCGTCTAAAAAGCGAAAAGATTGTCGAGTGAATTTGTCCCTTTCACACTCATTTAATTGGAATTTAAAGGTCACGAGTCTTAGTTAAGATCTTTTTCAACTCGTGTTCAAAAAGCAGAAAGATTGCCGAGTGAACTTGTCTCTTTCACACTCATAAATTGGATTTGAAAGGACGTTAGTTGTAGGGCTTTGGAATAGGCATGAAAGATAACTTTCCAAAGTTGTAAACAAACATATAATCTTGATTTAGGGAGTGGTGAAATCCATTTACTACATTTTGTCCTGGGAATCCCTTCTCACATAAGGGTCAATCACGAGGTCACATTAAGGCCAACATAGTTACTAACCCTACTTTGTTGGTCTTGGTGTAGTGGTTGGGTGTATTATTGGGGTCACTTGAGAAAAAAACCCTGTAAGGGCCTTCTCAAGTCGATTTCGGGCTCAGTTAACCTACCCTTGCGTGTATATCAGATTGTCGACTGTTTCTCCATGCATCATTGTTGTGTTTGGTAACCTTAGTGTCCTTTCTTTAGGGTTAATACACGAGGTGACAGTGAAGGGGAAAGTCTTTGTTGTACCTGGAATCAATGTTGGCCAAACTCACTCGGGCTCTTTGGATGGTAAATCCATGTTTATTGTGTGGAAGATTGCACCAAGGCATAAGTCTGTTAAGCAAGTCATCAATGTAACTTTTCCACCTGCTCTATCTCAGCCCCTTCTTACTTTGTTCCCGTGACGTTGGATTTCTTCACCAACTAGTGCATTCATTGTGAGAAGGTTTTGTTTGTTTTCTTGCTTCCTAGGTTTTTAGCGTGTGTTGTTTGTTTTCCCTAGAAGACTCTAGGTTGGATCTATGTTTAATGGCATCAGTTCCTGGAATGACCAATGAATCAACCCCTGCTCCGGGGGATCCTTTTTTTTTTTTCCTTCTTACAAAAACATTGGTCCTCCTTACATATCTACTTTGAGCCTTCTAGGTCTCACAATTGGATTACCGGTATGGTTGTTTTCCAATCCGGTAATCCCGAATACACCAAGTGCTTCAGTTGTAAGCACTTCCCCCCAAGAACGTTAACCTCATGTTGATCCTTCACCTTCTTCACCTTCTTCACTTGCAAGGTCTTCTTCTATTTCATCTTCTCCGCTTAGTCAAATCCCTGAAGCTAGTAACATGGTGGATAAGAAGAAGAAGAAAAGGAAGAGTAAGAAGAAGAAAAATAAGCAAGGGTCAAAACATCCAATCACTGCCAGACATGTTGGAAAACAACCAGTTACTGATAATCATGTTGGGAGTGTTGCTGATGCCAAGATCACCCAAACAACCCGTAAGCCCAAGTACCCTTGTAGGATTTATAAGGGTAGCCATCTTCTTAAGGATTTCCCTGGTCTATCCAAGGTTATAGAAGCATGGTCTACATGCCCTCGCCAACCCATGTCATCAGCCTCTGAACAACATGTTGATGACCTCCCATGAACTAGTCAGGATACCATTGGGAAGAAGAAAAGTAGAGTTAAGTTCCCATGTAGGTTATGTGGAGGGAGTCATGAAACTCACCTTTTCGCTCTTATGGACGAAGCCTCGAAATTACTGGAAGACATGACTGTTTCCCAGCCTAAAAGTTTGACTGCTTATCGCAGGCGTACTCTCAACCCACCTATAGTTGATGGAATGATCAATTTGGTCCCTTCGTCGGTCAGTCCAGTTGATCCAGTAGTGAATCTGGTCATGCTCTTAGTTGAACCAGTTGACAAAGTGGTTGATCTAATCCCATCCTTAGTTGATCCCACTCTCTCGTTAGAGAGTGAAACCCAAGAGGTCGATCCATTTCCATCCGTCGACCCCATTCTTCCCTTGGAAAATTCAACCCAAGTGGTCGATATGATCCCATCATCGATCGATCATACTCTCCTGCTAGAGAGTAAACCTAATAATGCACACATTTTTCTCGTTGATACAAAATCTACCATGCTAGGGGGCATTCCTCCTTCTCCCATGGACCCCCCTCCAAGTAATGAGGCCATCCTTTTTTATTGGGGTGTGCTAACTGGACATCGTCTTCACTCTCACATTCATTTCAAGATTAAAATACAAGTTTGTGGTCAGGACATTCCTCAGACGTTGATAGACGAAGGTGCATCCATTAGCATTTTTTCCTCAATTTCTTGGCAAGCTTTGAGTTGTCCTTAGCTTGTGTCGATTACCCAGAATCTGTTAACTTTTAACAAAAGAACCAGTCACCCTTTAGGAGTCCTTCCTCATTTTCTCGTAACTTTGGGAGGGAAAATTGTCTTTATTGATGTTATGGAAGTCCAAGACCCCTTGTATTTCGATTTACTCCTTGGGCGAGATTATGTCTATGCCATGAAATCTATCGTTTCCACTCGTTTTCGTGTGATATATATCCCTCATGATGGAATAATTGTGACTCTTGATCAAATTTCGTTCATTGGACCCAACTTGACCATCAACTCAATGACCTCCCTAAACGGTTCTTATATGTAGACGATATCACCCCTTCCATAGGTCAATTATGTGGCGTTGTCTCCCATGCCTTCAGTTGTCGATGAAGATGAGCCTCTCACTATAAGCTCGGTCTCTTATGACTTAGATCTGATATTTGACATGGTGATCTCTTTGATAGGGTTATTAGAGCCTGACCTCCTTACCCCTATCATGACCCTCGACATGTGCTCCTTCTAGAGTGTGTTTCTTTCGTCAAGTGAAGATCTCTTGGAATCCATAACTGAGTTTCGTCCCTTGAAATGGTGTCCTTCCGGAGCATTTTCCTCTTGGAAGCCATGATCAAGAAGAGAGAGTTGAGCATGGTTTTCTGATTTCAAGCTCATTAAAAAATGAAACCAGCTATGAGGATAGTGTTTCATTTTTGTGGAAACCTCGTTAAATAATGAAACGAAGCTTATGAGGATAGTTTTTGTGTCTTTGTGGAAACCTTGTTAAAAAATGAAACAAAGGTTACGAGCATAGTTCTTCTCCTGTGTCAATCTCGTTAAAAAATGAAGCAGAGGTGTGGGGATTGAACCTGGATTCTCGAGCATAGTTTTTCTTCTCTTTGGAAAGCTCGTTAAAAAATAAAATAGACTTCTCCCCTCTTCTATTGAGTCAAGTACTTCGTTACATATAGTATTTGAAGCTTCATTTCATCCTTCCGTGTCATTGGAAAAAACAAAGCTTGGGGGGAAATGCTTACAGCCTCTGGAATTCATGCTAAAGTTAAGCCACTAGCTTCTTAAGCTGGGGGAAAAGTACCAACCATGCGTTGGGAAGGCTCAAGTATAGTTTTCTCTGGTTCAATATTGTGTAAAAATGAAACCACCTACCTCAAGCATAGTTTTCTCTGGTTCAAGCTTGTGTAAAAGTGAAACCACCTACCTCAAACATAGTTTCCTCTGGTTCACACTTGTGTAAAAATGAAACCAGGTCCAAGCATAGTTTAGTTTAGTTTTAAGCTTGTGTAAAAATAAAATCTATCCCAAGCATAGTTTTGTTTTGTTTTAAGCTTGAGTAAAAATGAAAACAATCTCGAGCTTAGTCTTTGTTCTTTCTCATGCTCGTAAATACTTGGGAATGTAATTGAGTACACTTTTATCACTTTTTCGAACTAGTAAAGGTTATATGAAAAAGGAATCCCCTGGAGTTCTCTTTAAGCTATTTCAGACTCTCTAAATATGAAAATATTTTTGAGCGATCTTGTTATCTTTCACGCTCATTAAAGTGAATTAGAAATCACGTCTATTGAGCGATAGTTTATCTCTTTTTCAGTCTCATCAGACTACTTTATGAAAAAGGAACACTCTAATCAAGAATGATTAGAAGAAGTTATGGATTCCTCTTTAAGTTCTTTTCAAACTCCATAAATATGAAAAGACCACTGAGTTTACTTTCTTTGGATTCGTAAAACAAACATCGAAAGGCCCATATGGGACCGAACCACTCCTTCCTAGGGTTCGTTAAATATACTCTGAGGGACTCATCCAAAGGATGAGCTTACAATTCAAGCATATGTTATCCTCCTCAAGCTTGTGTAAAAATAAAGAGGTACTCACCAGAAATGGTGGGGGGAAATTGGGAAAGAAATGTGTCTAAACCTGTATTCTATGGAAGTAATTCACTTTTGAACATGCCACCCTTTCACTCGTTTTGTGTCTAGGTTGGAAAATCCGCTCGTCTCTTGATAATACTCCTTTATAATATTACAAATTGGTCTATGATCCCTGTTGTTGAGTTAGTGTTTCCAAGATAGTTGTCGTGTCGTCAATATGTTCAAAGAGAAGTTCAACCCGGAAAGCCTTTTATTGTGTCGGCCATTTCTGCAGTCCTTAAGCCTTTTATTGCATCGACCATGCCTGAGTCAGTCCCGAATCACTTGATACTCTGATCTATTTCAAATAGTTTTACACGTTTCGTGTCGTTGATGGGGGATACATTGATTCCCTCCTATGACAAGTCTTTTCCTGTCGACTTCAACTCATTATCTAGGAATTGGACTTAGAAACTAATTGGTACCTTGGAACTTGCATGCCTCAATGGCAGGTTTCCTCGATTTCGACAGTGGGTTTTTATTATTGACCCCTGATCAGGAGATTCCACCGAGTGTTCGACTTTAGCTCATAAATTCACACCCGTTTGACTTCATCACACGTATTCGCATGGTTAGATTCGTACTACAGACTGGTGGAGATGAAGACCCTGAATTGTTTCTGACAGCTTCAGGTTGCATTGGAGTATATTCAGATTGTACTGATGCATAGATCCACAGTGTATGTCTCGTGGCTATGTTCAAATTTGAGTTTTTAACACATAGATACACATTGTATTTTTGGTGGCTATGTTCATATTTGAGTAATAATGGCATGGATCCACAATGTGTGTTTGGTGGCCATGACCTATCTTACTTGACATGGATCTTTGCATGTCGACATTTATTCTTCGAGTCATTTGTATTCTAAGTATGGGAATGCCTACCTCAGTGATGATATATTATTGTACTGTATTTCCTTATTTGTTGGCAGGTTTCTGACCGACGTGTTCCTTGTTCCCAACACACACTCAACAAAGTATTTCAGCTATCACTTTGTTCTAACTTCATACTTTGGGGGGCTTAATGTTACACATTATTTTCTCCACCCATATGACCATTAATGATGTAAACCTATCCCTCGTCTTTAGAAGTATCAATTGCCTTAATCCATGAAGGAGAATGAAGACCAACTTTCCCAGAGAGATGAAATTATCTTTTCCTTTGTAAAAAACCTTGTAAAGAAGGACCGTCGCACCTTGCTCAGTGTTAACGGTGTGACAATATAGGATCGATGTAGGTTGCACCATAGTGTCCTGTGACATCGTCGCAGTTTTCTTAGTGTTAAGGGCGCGACGATCGCCCGTACGAAGAAAAAGAGAATCTTCTCGACACTTCTAGAATAAAAGCTTCGAGGGTGAGGTGGCCTCCGATCGGTTTGGATCTGAGTCGCATCCCTGATCTCATGGGATCATCCTAACCTCCTCACCCTATCCTTTTCATCTTATAAAAGGAGGGGAGTTCTCATGGGAAAGTTAGCTTTTAGAATAATCTTTTTTGGGTCAGTTTTGGAGAAGATTTTGGATTAGCTTCAACTATAGCTAGTTCATATGGAGTGTTTGGGACTATGTTTGCTTTGAGCTTCACTTTTTTCAAGATGAGATCATAGATAAATGTCAGATCTACAGTCTCATAATCCTTGGAGAAAAAGTGTGTGGGAAGTAAGAAACTGTTGGAAGGAACCTGACAACATCAAGGCATCTGGTTGTATCTTTCTTCCACATTCTTTAATACATATATACTTTTTATTTCCTATATGAATGTTATTTGTCCATATTGTATGATTACTTGATGACATACATAGTTTCATATCGAATAGACTCTATTATTCTTGTCTTCGTTGGCTTGTGTTTCTTTGCAGATATTTCTCCAGAAGCCTTACGATGGAGCTGGGATCACATTGGCAAGGTCAGGTCTACAACATTTAAAAGGTATGTTTTGGATCCTCTTCTTATTTGGTAACTGAAATCTAAGAAAAGTTTAGTGTACTATCTTGTTTTGTTATAGTTTCAGGGTGAAACTATGGAGATCCATTTGTGTCTGTACGTACCGATTTGTCTGATAACAACTAGCGGAATCCAACAACAAAAACATCATGAATATTGTGAAGAAGATTGTCAGGAAAAACAAGAAGAGTTGGGACAACAAAATTGAGTATGACTTGTGGGAATGCCACACAACTACCAAGAACTCCAATGGAAAAACCCCTTTTGAGTCATTTTATTGGTTAGAAGCTCACTTTCCTATAAATAACTAGATTCCAACATTACAAATAACCCAACAATTTGTTACAGATAAAGAAGCATTGCATGGGCGAATTGATCAACTCATGGAATTGGACGAAACTCGAAGAATGGCCTTTGATCAAATGACAAAGAATTAAGAAAAGGTGAAAGGAACCCATTGAGGGGTCCAAGATCCCTTTAACTTAACAATAGGAACCAAACCCGCCTTAAAGGTCCAATTAGACTCTGCAGCATTTGATGGGTGGAATGCTTCTCGAGATCTTTCGATCTAGCTAATTTATCGATGGGCTTTACTTAGTAATTGATGGGATATATTTACGGGAAAGTTCCTCCTTCAAATTAAACATTCTCTTTTGTCTTTTCTTTTATTAGATGAGTCTGGTGAAATGAGGTGTGTTGGTATAAACCAACTGATAGAAGGGATTCTTAACTACTGAAGAAGGCTGAGCCTGGGATAACCCTAGTGCTCAAGCATGCATACAACTATATTCAAACCTATTACAAGTCTAGTAATAATACATTATCTTGTTGGTATTTCAACAATGACTAAGATACAATTATTGAAAGAAAATACACATGCAATAAGATGAGTGCAAGAAAAATATTTTCCTTAGCTCTACCATTAATCACACATTAACACAACAATTCACATTTCATCATTAAGAACAAAAGAACTACTAAAGTATTGAAACAAATAGCTTATCAATAGATTCAAAAACTCTTACTCGTTACAACATCAACTACTGAAATAAAAGTTGGAAGTAGTTCCTCCTCAATCCAATCACATAACGCCTTTGATGAAAAAACAAAATTTTGTCTATGGTTCTAAGCAGAACTTCTCAATTAAGCTTATTCATAAATAGTTCTTTACTTTTCTCAAAAAGAGGGTCTCTTTCCCAAAACCATCGACCCTTTATAAAAGGTCAATCCCCCTATTTATAAAGAATCATTAACTAAAAATAGCTGCTACATGTTTGTGTTAAGTAAAACAAATATTTCTATGTGGCACTTTATCTCTTTGTTCTCTGGAAATCATCTTGTGGTTCTACTAGAGTGGATGGATCTTCTCATATTCTGATCACTTGACAAAGAGATCCTCGCATGTGTTAGCATACGAGAATCTATGCTGGTCCATCGAGGATGAAAGGGTTTCTTTCACTTCTATTGCATGTTCTCTGTATTTGATGACTTTGGTACTTAAATGCCGCAGAACTGCACGAGCCTTGATCAGATGTTCCATAAAATTCTACATTTAACCTGGTGTCATGCTTGCCACCTGTGCGATCTCCAATCCCTATGCTGAGTCCTGTTCTGCATGTCGCTTGACTATGTCATGCAAGTCAACAAAGTCTTCGGGTGAGACAAATTCTGGGAGGCCAATGTCTCTCATCTCACGATTGATCTTTTGCCAGCTTCTTTCGCACTCGGCTCATATCTTCCGTATTTCTCATTGAGGTTCCTGGGATATACCTACCCAGTATTCAAATACTTTCTTTATCTGGGTGATGTTGCTATCCATCAGCACTCGAATACCATGCTCCTCTGCGTCTCAGCCCTTCTGCACTGTGTTGATGTAGTCAATTATTTATACATATTGGTATGCATTTTCATACCATCTCTCCACGTTCTTACAAGTTTCCAGTTCCATAAGGGTATCTTATTGATAATCAGATGCACATGCAGCGAAAATATGTCTTTCACTTGTGAACTTTGCATATGCATCTTGGAACTCACTCTTCATAAACACTGTGGCTTGCGTTGAGTCTTGGCAATATTTTTCCAAATGGTGCATATGGGCCAACTCCTTTAATGTAGTGGCCAATTCCTTTTCACCTTGCTTTTCTTGATCCAATGTGGCATCAGTGATGACCATCCCTATGCCGATGAGCTCAGATGTCTTCGCATGTTCTATGCTAAGCAACTTCTCCTCCGAGGTGATGAGAATCGAGCTATCCAGCGTGAGTCTTCTTTTCTTAGTGGTCCTCGTCATGATAGATTTACTTTTCCTATCATAAGAAATCGCCTGTATATTGACAATCTCATCAACAGGCTCATGGATTTGTTGTTCTCCCCAGGTTAGAGTGTTTCCCAAGATTCCCGCTGTATGTATTTTCTTGAGGACCGGTTCTTGTACTTCTTCTATATGTTCTAATGGATAGACCTTCATCTGGTGTTCATCGGCTGGTGAGGTATCGACCAAAATTGAAGAGTCAGTGATAGGCCCCATACTTACTTGGTGATCATCTGCTGAGGTGTCGATCTCTGTTTGTTGCAATTCATATTTTTTCCCACCTGAACCTAACTCTTCCCTGGAGTTGTCTTTTGGGGTCCCCAATAGGTCGAGAAACTCAGTGTCTAAGATACTTTCGGCCTCATGGTCGCACCTGCAGAGGGTTTGGAACTAATGCATTAGGACTTGGAGCATATGTTCCCCCATGTTCTTTCTGCTCTGTAATTGACATCGAAGTTACAAGTGAGACCTTTGAACTCTCTTCATCATCATAAATGGTTATAAGATCAAACAGGGGATTAGGCACACCCGTTTCACCTCGTTTTCTTGGAATCTCATACTGGGTTGGAATGGTCACAGAACATCTGGCCTGTGGTGATGGAACTCTAGGATTTTTTAGACCGGTGCTTTCCTCCAGTTGTATTGACTCCAAGCCATTTAGCTCCTCTCTGATTGTGATTGGGTTGGCTGACATGATCCTCATCATTTATACTAGTTGAGGATCATTCTCTAGCTGGTCGATGAGTCTTTGGGCTCCTTCTAGTAACAATAACCCCATCCTTTGTGCCTCTATGGCTTCTGCTGCTCTATTTTCTTCTCTAACCCTGAGAGCTTCTTGAGCCGAATTTTCTATAGTTTTGACCTGTTCATCCATACTCATAGATTTGAATCTAATCATGTTTTTGTTATATTTTTTCTATAATACCTCCTCCCAATCCTAAGCTCTTTCTGTAAAGATATCATATTCAAACCTGTCATGTGCGTATGGCCAGTAGGAAGAGACTTGTGATGCATGTTGGGGAACTAGGCATTTAGGGTCATGCTTGCGAAAATGGCCTGTCATGAACCTATATTCCAGCTGACTCAAATCCTCTTGTTTATATTGAGAAGTGTACTTCAATATACAAAACCCTACATGGAAACCGTAGGCTATTAATGCTTTTTTCTTGTCCTTAACTAAAGTAGCGTTATAGCCTTGGAGGATGGTCTGGTAACAAATTTCTCCTACGACGAGTCAGTCTGGGATGTGAGCGGGGATAAAATGTGGTGCTTCGGTGGCCCTAAACACCCTAATATAGGTTGTGGTTTCATCTAGGTACCAGTGGCCTACTTTCGAAATCATTTTCTTGGCCGCTACAGACAGCCTTGGGCATTCCTTTTTGAATATAATGAAAGAAATTCAAGCAATGAATTCATCACAAATGAGAGCATAAGACTTTGTGTACCTCTTTTCCCATAGGATGATGAAGTAGATATGTACATGTAACTTTGCAACATGCCAACTCATATTCATGCCGACGAAGAAATTCCTTGCGAAGATTATGTCTAGAAGATATGAGGCCATGTGAAACATGGGCACTTCTCCCTCCTTTGGTGAGTGGGCCTGCAGTATACTAGTGCTCAATTGCATGGAGATAATTCCCCCTCAGTTGAAGCTACTCCCAGAAATAGCCACAGTGTATGCCAGGGGCATCCATGCCTTTGAGAACTTGGTGCAGTCTTTTTCTTCGTATAATCGACAAATTATATCCATTAAGTAGATATATGGATCCCTTAGATTCACTGTATCGTACCTGTCGTTGCTCCGATTTGTAAATTTATTGTCTTCCTTCCACTAGGAGGCCGTTAATCGGTTGGTGTCATGGAATTCATAGAACTTCACCATGAATTCTGTGTTCAACCGCTCCTCTAGGTCCTTGATTTTGTAGTGCTTCTGGACCTCTGTTGGAAAAACAAATCTGACACATCTGCCATTCTCATCATTTATTAGGCACTTTTGCGCGTCTGTGTGATCGATTATCCAACTCAAAGTCTCAATGCGGAAATACTGGAGTTCGATAGACTACCATATGCAAGAACGATCGTCAGATATTCGAAAAAACCTGGTCATCAAGTACCCTTACATCCAGATCATTGTGGGGAATAAACTCCAAGTAATATTCCTGGTTAATTCTGTTGAATAAATCTCCCCATTGTGGGAGCATTATCTTTGATCTAGTAGTTTCTTCTGTATCACCAAAAGCAGGGGGTTGAGAAAATTCCTTCTTGGTCGATGTTTTGATGACCGGTTTTTCTTTGGGAGTAAACTCCAACTGCCTTGCAACACCAGGAGAAGATCGTTCACCAATCTATGCTTCCTTCAATTTCGGTGCCCTTGGTAAGTGTCTATTCGTTGGCTTCCTTGGAGGAATTTTGCCTGCAGATAGAACAAGGTTAGAAATCGTGTTGCAGATAGGATGCTGATACATACAAATTACGATCGTCGAACTGATAAAAATTAACACACACCTCCTTTTCGTACTAGCTTAACCGAGTTTTTTGAAATTCTGAGAATCAAAAACATCTTCTGAGATGCTCTCTTTGTTTCTTCGGCTTCTCTAGAAATGCGAAACTTGTGTGCAGAATGGAGGTGTTCGAAGTTGTCTTAGTGATTTAAACGAAGATAATACTTACCTTGTTGCATCAATTATTCAATTCGGGGTGTAGGTGTGGCTCTACAAAATCAACCGCCATATCCACATTATGATTGAGATTTAAATGCAGTCGTAGGTTGGCGGTGCAGGCGCAGGATATAATGTGGTTCATCGCTGATTTCAAATTCTTGTTGTCCGATCAACGCATGTTTTGCACAGGGGTAGACCTAGGGTTCAACGCTTTAGCAACACACCAACAAAACCCTAACTACCAACCCTTTCGGTAACACCTGCGAAGTAGATGAAGTCTCACCCGAGGTAGAGGTAGGGGGGGTTGTAGGAATCAGATGTCTGCAACCTAGCTGGGACACAGATATGTGATTACAATACCTTAATAGAGCACTTAGCAGTTAAAATTCATTAGCATTTAACCCTTATTTACATCGCAGATTCAAACCCTAATTACATAACAATGCAGTATTCAACAAGATCTAACACTTCCAAGAACTTAGCACATAGAAATAGATCATATCTAGCATTCATTCACATCACTAGGCACTAAGCTACTATATCAAATGCATCTAACATACATAAAGATAAAAAAATAAATCATAAATCACATCAATCACACAAGGTAACCATAAAACATGATATACGTGGTTCACCCCCAGTGTAGGGCTACGTTCACCAACTCTTCTTCTTCTTTATTATCTTCTGTCAATCTTCTTACATGCACAAATCCCAAAAACCCCACTCCGCATGGGACATGAGATTTGTGCCCACCTCACCAGATCCTCCTTCCCCGAGTTACGTCACAGCACAAAGCGTTCTTACACAGTCTGCACACCAACTTCTTACAATCACTTGCACTTAACTCTGCAAGTTCTAACACATAGCATGCACAAAGCCTCTAGCTCCATACTAAGCCACAAATATTCACTACTACTTCACTTAGCACCCTGACCCCTTCTTACATTGCCTAGCTATCTATTTATACATTACAAAATGGGCCTAAACATGGGTAAACCCATGGGCCTACATTCCATAACCCATTACATAAACCCTATGCCCAAAAATACCTAAAAAGGGGGCCGAGATCCCATGATCTTCGCTTCTCCTTCAACCATCCTGTCGAAGTCCCCAAAATCAGTCAAACATGACCCAGGTTCTCCAAAACTTGGTCAAGAGCCAACATGTCCCCAACACTCACCTGTGACTCATCTCGAGTCACTTTGATCTAGGTAACTCTGCCTCGAAAGTCTCGAGCTTGGCTCGAGCTACTTCAACCTACTGCTTAGCCAGAGCCTCTTGCTCGAAGAACTCCTGAATGAACTTTTCGGTGACAGGTCCTTCCAATAGCTGTTCAACTGAGCTGACTACTCGTTCTAGCTGTGCACCTTGTCCTTCAATCTCCTCAAAAAGTGTGCAGGCTTCATCCTGCACTGGTTGGAGTCTTTGGGTTACTTCCATGACCTTGTTCTAAATGGAATGGGCCTATTATTGAACCATGCACTATTCCTGGGCTCTTTTCATCCTCTCGACCGGTGATAGTAGCTTCAACTGCGCTTGCACTGTTGTTGCTTGTTGCTTTGCCTCCTGGAGCTATGACTCTAGTGTCCTGAGATTAGGGTCCTCTGCAAGGCGCTCGTAGGTTCACACACTTTGACTACTGAGATATTTGCATTCCAAGGCTAATGCCTTGATTCTATCAACTGCGCTCCTTGCAGTTTCTTCTCTTAGATCTCGCACTTCCTGTAGAGTGCTTGGCACTATCTATAATTCCAATTCTGCTATTCTTTGTTGGAGTTGGTGAATTTATTCGACAAGCCTTCCCACTTGATTATCCATTGGCTCTTCTTTCATCTGCTCTAAGCCTATCATAGAGAGAAGTGCTATAGTGATTGCTTCTTTAACTCCAATCTACTCCACGAGTAACTTTTCTTTCTCCCTCTAGATCTGCACTTTATCCTCTGCAAATTTCACCTGGAGGTCGTCTTTTTCTTGCTACGCAACCCGATGTTGTTCTATGGCTTCCTCTTTTGCTTGCTTCAGGGCCTTTATGGCCTATTGCTTTTCCTCCTAGACACAATGAAGGTGAGCCTCTGTCACATCTACTATCCTGCGTAGCTGGGCAGGCTCATCTCCTACTTCTATGTTCCCTGCTGACTATGACGTAGTAGGCACTGCACGACTTGAATGGAGAGCCTCCTGTATTTCTATAAGATCTGCTTCAATGAGATCATACATGGATTCTTGTTTTGCTTCATTGCGCTGTAAAATATCTTCTGATGTATCTTATACAACGACGATGATGAAGTTGATGTCATCCACCGTGAGCACAGTCTGCAGCTTGGGCTTACTAGCTTTTGACTTCTACCGTGATGTAGGTTTCGTTGGAGAAAATTTTCTTTTCTTGGATGTCTCTGCCTCTTCAAGGGGGTTCCTAGGTGGTGTTACTTCGCCCTTCTTCTGCTTGTTTTCTTCCCCTTCTTTCTCTTCTTTGTCCACTTCATCATCTCCTACTTTGCTAGGTGAATTTGATGCAGTCTCTTCTGATGCGCTGTTTATTTCCTATACATCTTCCATCTTTTTCTTCCTGCTACTGCTGGGTGCATCATACTCTTCGTGAGTGACCATAGGACTTCCAATGAGGTAAGGGTCGGACAATTCTACCTGGTCGACTGGTATAAGGAGCTATGCAGGCCATTCCTTAGTTATTTTTCCAGGTCCTCCTCTGTGAGCTTGTAGTAGGATTGAAGCTCTTCTTTATGTTTGTCTCCACGCATAGTGATATAAATAAAATGTCTATCTGCATGGAACTTCATATTTGGTTTGAACCTGTCTAGGGTGTTCAACGTCATACAAAGGAAAGACTCAATAGCCCTCTTCAACTGCAGGTAATAGGTGTGGAACACCGCGTTTGACTGCCATTGTTTAGCCATGTCACTCGAATACTAGAGCGTAGTGAACTTCGCAGCCAAGGGTTCAAATGACTCAATTTCAGGGAAGGTCACACCTTCCGACATCTCCCAAGCAATGAAGGCGATGAGGATCAACAACCAACTAAAATGGAACTCATAGCCCTGATCCTGAGCTTCGTGGCAGTCTTGCTCTAATTGGTTGATGAGGTAGCTCACCCAATTCATTTGTATCCATTCAATGCATTTGCCCGCGAGGTAAAAAACAAACCCCATGACCTATGTGGGCATGCTATTCCTTACTAGCTTACCAACGATCAATTGGTAGGCTAGGTGCACTGCGCTATTCTGGATGGAGGCTACCTTGTAGCCTTGCTTCCCCTTCTCCACATTGCCATAGGTATCTTTGATTCTTTGCATTAGGGCGTGATCTGTAGCCTTCCCTGGATAAAAGTCTTGTGGGTCTGGTCCTTTCATGCTTAATCTATTGATCCGATGGATCAGCGCCAGATCGACTGTGATATGCCTATCCAACCATAGGTAACCGCCATGGAAGCACGACAACAGGAGTTTAACGAATGCGTTAACCTCTTGGTGCCTTCCAATGTGGGGTATATTCAATACGTTCAGGATGGTGGACCTTGTGATGTCTATGGTCCACGGATGGGGGATGATCTTTGACTTCTTCCCCTTTGTCTTGGTCAAATACTTGTATGGTGCGAGCATGCCATAGTTATTATGGTATCCCAGGTTATAATCATTGATCTTCAATGTCAGAATCCTCTCCAACTGTGGTCTGACTGAGCATATCCCCTTCGAGAGGTACGCAGTGATCACTGTGTAGTCGAAGTCCCTTGGGAAGCTGTCATGACTCACCACGCCAGCCAAAGGCAGGATGTATTCGGGCATGATAGATGGGATGAGCTTCGCATTCGCTAAGTCATCACGATGCTTCATTCATTTCTCTGTCGCAACTCGGGATGGTCTAGATCCACGAGTAGTCGACGAGGATGCTTTCACTCCTCTCGTCGATGAGGTTTGGATGCCTACGAAAATCACCTTCTCAGCCATGAGGTCTATTAGGATCTCTTTGAAGACTTTTTCTACTGCACTAATTTCGTCCGACATGCACACTCGAGATTTGATATCTCAGGTCGGTGACCAAATACTCAATATAACAGAACGAATGGCGAGTTCTCAATAATCACTGCACGGAAGAAACTAGTTCTCCGTGGGCTCGAATAATCACAATTGAAAAAGTGTTCTCGGTGCAACACTCGACGGGATAAATAGACATCATCGTAACGGATCCCTCCAATGGGTAGGAACGCCTTAATCAATGCAATTTCATCCGTTGTGGTGCGGTCCCAACGGTCCAATGGAGAATGTTCCGGCAATAACTGCGTTTCTAGCCATTCTGGAGCGTCATTCTAATAGTCGGGACGGCTCCAACGATCATATTTCTTCGTCATGGAAAAGTGCCAATTTACGCTATTCTGATATCCTGACGAAGTTCCATTTTTGCAAACCTTCTTTCTGCGAAGTCCTCTCTGGTACTTCTTGCAATTTTTCTAGCTTTGATTTCTTCTTGTTGAGATTTTTGGCTTTCTTTCCTGTGATTTGAGTTATTGGTTACCTTTTTCCATTATTGTTCTTATCTCCTCTTGGCATAGGAACTTCGCACCACTGAGGTTCTTTCGAAGGGTTCAAGAGTAATACTTCTTCTTTTTCTGGAGTAATTTCTCTACTCTCTTGTATGGATAAGTTTCTTAAGCTTTTCTATGTTCGTTCAACTTCGACAACAATGTCTCTGGCTCTTAGTTGCTTTGACTTGTCCTCCTGCTCTTTTATTAAGTGTGTTATTCTCCTAGCCATGAAATGTCTTAGTTCTTTATTTTTCTGTTCTAGAGTTTCCTCTTCTTGTTCCCTTCGGATTTGATATTTCTCAACCCAAGTTTTTCCTAGGAAAATAACAAATGGGGCGCTGTTCTCAACAAACTTAACGACCTCAAATTCTTCTTTTGTCGAAGTGGCATGAACACTCATAGGTAGCTAGGTAAGTCTTCCACATAGGGTTATCATCTTCCCTTTAAAAAATCCTATTCCTCCTAGTGAAGGAACCATAACAGGCTTTCCTAAATTTTCCCAAGTACTTTCTGTCATAATATTCACCTATTTTTCCTCATCCAGGACACAGTCTATGTCGAAGTCTCCTATTCTTGTTTCTATGCACTCTTTCTCTTTTAAGATCTCTGATAAACTGGTGTGTCTATGATAATTCATGGTTTCTTTCATTTGCAATAATATAACCTCTGATTCTTTCTGGGTTTTGAGCATATTCTTAGTCTCTTTGCCTTCCTCATGGTTTTCTTGTCTCATATTCATCTTTTCAACTTTAGCAATCATTCTAGGGCAATCCAAAAATTCATGTCCAGTATATTTACAACAAAGGAAAATAAGACCTCTATCAGGGTATTCCTTAACAAGATGTCCCAGTCTCCTACAATTATAACAAAGAGCCAATCCTCTCTTTCTCTTGAATGATCCCCAACCTTTCCTGTATTGCGCATTGGGATCACAGTGGTGGGTCTGCAAAAAATTCTTTCTAGGATCCTGCATCCACTTGTTAGTCCAACAATTCGTTTTATGCATAGGAATACCATATCTTTCATTATTTCTATCAGATCTATTCATATCAAATCTTCTTTCTTTTAGTTGTACCCTAGTTTTCAGACTAGGACCAAATCTATTAAACATACCTAGATCCATTCTTCCGAAATAAAAAATTTCACTTATCTTACCTTTATTAGAGCACAAAGCTTCAAGATCTAACCTCTTTTCTTTAGATTAGACTTCTCTTCTTAGCACAGAGCTTCACAAGTCGAGTAGAATACTGCGCACTAGGGCAATATATATATGCACATAGCTTTCTCTTTTCTTCAATTCCTAGCAATCACAGTTTCAGTCTGAACAACAGAACCATTTGTTGGCACATGGGTAGACCCAGGCTTCAACGCTTTAGCAACGCACCAAAAAAACCCTAACTACCGGCCCTTTCGACAACACCTGTGAAGAAGATGAAGTATCACCCAAGGTAGAGGAAGGGGGGGTTGCAGGACTCAGATGTCTGCAACCTAGCTAGGACACAGATCTGTGATTACAATACCTTTACAGAGCACTTAACAGTTAACATTCATTAGCATTTAACCCTTATTGACATCGCAGATTCAAACCCTAATTACAGAACAACGCAGTATTCAACAATATCTAACACTTCCAAGCACTTAGCACATAGAAATAGATTAGATCTATCATTCATTCACATCACTAGGCACTAAGCTACAATATCAGATGCATCTAACATACATAAAGATAACAACATTAAGCATAAATCACATCAATCACACAAGGCAACCATAACACAGGATATATGTGGTTCACCCCGAGCGCGGGGCTATGTCCACCGACTCTTTTTCTTCTTTATTAACTTCTGTCAATCTTCTTACATGCACATAGCCCAAAAACCCCACTCTGCATGGGACAGGAGATCTACGTGCACCTTGCCAGATCCTCCTTCCTCGAGTTAGGTCACAACACAAAGCCTTCTTACACAGTATGCACATCATCTTCTTACAATTACTTTCACTTATCTCTGCAAGTTCTAACACATAGCATGCACAAAGCCTATAGCTCCACACTAAGCCACAAATATTCACTACTACTTCACTTAGCACCTTGGCCCCTTCTTACATCACCTAGATATCTATTTATACATTACAAAATGGGCCTAAACTTGGGTAAACCTATGGGCTGACATCCCATAACTTGTTACATAAACCCTAAGCCCAAAAATCCCCCAAAAGGGGGTTAAGATCCCATGATCTCCGCTTCACCTTGCGCTTTGTCTTCGACCAGCCTATCGAAGTCCTCAAAATCATTCAAACACGACTCAAGTTCTCCAAAACTTGGTCAAGGGCCAACAACACATGGGGTAGAAATGTATGCAGAGTGAAACATTAATTGGCCTATTAAATGGCATAATCTGATCTTATTGTGTGTTGAAAATGCCCCATCATTCCACTAAACTAACGAGTGAATCGAGATTCGACACTTTTCTTTGGACAATGTTCATCGAGATCTCTTGGAAAAAACTCCGACGCCGATCCATCTTGTTGTACAACGTTGATGGGGAAATGCTGACTTGGAAGTGTGACTAGGACATGGGGAAACTTAAGGTGACTCGAGATGAAACTAGGTCGTACAAAATACCTACGTGGAAAATACACGTGGCATTTGATATCGACGTCTTCATTTAATCGTATTATTCGAAATTGGGAATTTTCATTAGATAAGCATTTTAACAAACACGTCCTATCCTTCTGATGTTGAAAAGTATCAAGGATCGATGATTGACAATAAGTTTAAACAAGTGTTCCTGAATTACCCCCCGCAAAACTTGCCGATGCCGAAAATGCATTAGGGATCGGTGATCGATGATATGTAAATGCATAAATTTTCAATGATTTAACCCTTTGAGATTTCACAGATCCCTGATAAAATGCATCGATAATCGGCTATCGGTGGTTCATCATGGCCCATGTCAATATTTATCCCTCTCGTATTTTGCCGACGCCGATGGGAAATCAGCCACCTCTTGAATCGTCTTTGCGAACAACTAGTGCACATCTACTCCACTTTTTACTGATGCCGATGATACATTGACAATCGACAATTATTGTTACTATGTGGTCATTTTTACTTGTTCAGAATTTTATCGACGTCAAAAATAAGCGCGTGGGTCACAATTTTAGCTGCAGATTCTTAGTTAAAATGCCAAGTTCTTTTTATACACAAAGGTTTCACTTTGAAAGGTTCAAATAAATCCAACTTGCTCGATGAAGAGACATGCAAACAAAATTAGCAATTCCTCCACAACATACTCAATTTAGAAAGAAGAAAAAAAGAAAAAAAGTGGTACCCAAAAGATAAAAATTTCATAAAATCTTTTAGGGTGTGTTGAGCGCTCAACAAATGGCGATTCTCTGGGAGAAAGCAAAATCTCCATTCCTTCCTTTGGGCTTAGCTCATATAGAAGCTGGTTGAGAAACTAACTGGATTTTCTTTATCAAATTATTCCCTATCCATGCGTGTACAATTTCCCGGGTTCATGAATCTGGGTCCGCCTATGGAGTTTATCCCTTTTTTTACCTTTGTTCCTCTTGACCGTGACCTATGCCATTTTTTTACAAGATCCGGGTAAGGCATTCACTGGCTTGAGGTTGTTTTAGTTATCATTATTCACTCGCTATGGTGTTGCTCCACTTCTAGAGAGAGTCCATAGCCGCAACGGAGTCACCCCGACATCACAGACCTTGCTTCATTTCCAGTGAGCATCCATAGCCCCGACAGAGTTATCTGCATACCCTCTCTGACTTTTCACTCATTTAATATAATTTGTTTATTTCTGGCAAAAATTCCTTGAGCGAGTTGGAGAGGAGGACATTTGTTATCTGCAAGATGAAAAAGTTAATGTGAAATTCTTCCTAGCTCTGTCTAGAGGTACATGTGGTCCTTTCCAACTTTCCATCTTTCCCTTTGGGCTTTACCAGACCAACAGGCAGACACTTCATCACTCACAAAGGTTGTTTGTTTTACAAAAACAAGATATAGATCTCCTTGTAGAAATTTGTAATTGCCCAATGTTTCTTATGTTGCATGTAAGTGTAAGTTAGGAGCAGAGTTTGCTACAACATATTTATTAAGGTCGACCAATGTTTTACGGAACACAACTTTATGATGCAGGTGAGAACATACGCGACCACACCCTCGTTGCGCTCTCCCGCTTACAGGATCGATTCAATTTCCCTTTGAGCCGAAGCGGCTCTTTGGACTCCAAATGGAATCCCTCCTAAAAACCCGATCCACAGGTCCTTTTCCTTTACCTCACGGTCTCCCTGCACTTAACCGTGACCGTTCCCTGACTTAATTTCAGGTTTCGAGGTTTCACGTTCTCCGTCGTCAAGATTTCTTTACCTTTTGAATCCCCGATCACCGATGAGCTCTCTTCCGGCCTTAGCCCCTCCTGGCTATGCCCTCTGGTCCATATGACCGCTCTCCATAAGACCGCAGCCTTATGTCTTTCTATCGAGGTTTTGGGTTCTAATTTCCTGACGCTCTCCAATCCCCGTTAGCCCTCTAGGCTAAACTCTTGGTCCACGTGACCCTTATCTCACAAGACCACAACCTTGTCCCCCATCGGGGTTTCGAGCTTTCCAATGTTGAAATGCAATCGTCCTCAGGATTTGTGATCCCTCGAATCCCAACGCGCCCTTTACGCGTTAGCCCTCCTGGCTAGGCTCCTTGCCATATGACCACTATCCCCGTGACCACAGTCTTACCACTCGTCAGGGTTTCGGGGTTTCCAATGCCAAAATGCAAATGCTCACAGGATTCCCGATCCTCCAAATCCCGACTTCCCGCTATGCTGACAGCTGGCCCCCACAATGGCGCTTCCCACTTCTCTGATATGTTGACAACTGGCTCCCACTTATCGGGGTTCCAGACTTCGCGATTCCAAAATGCAGAAACACCGTGTCACCAGGATTCCCGATATCCCGATGACCCAAACACCGATAGACGTCCTCATGTCGGGGCTTTTCCTGATGGCTCCGATTGCTGCCACGCGTCCTTCTCTGATGGACATCCCCAATTTCTCCGGGATTTCGAGACTTGTGATGTCCCAACTTTTTCGACCTCAGGAACTTTGATTTCCCGATGCCGAATATCCCGACTCCCTTTGGATTTCTGACACCTGTCTCCCCAAACGGACGGCTCAGATTATGCTGGGGTTTTCAAAGTGGACTTACCCGATCTTCTGTCCACGGGAATGCCGATTTCCTGATGCGCCAAAGTATCGACGACATTCGATCTCCGCCATGTGTCTCCACCAACGGACGGTCCAGATCGCTCTGGTGTTTCGAGACTTGAAGTGTCTCGATTTTCTTGTCTTTGAGACTCCCGATATGCCGATGGCTAAAGTCCCGATGGTAAACCTCATGCAGCTCCTGTTCAAATCTGACGACTGACGGGAAATTTGTTCAAGATCTGACGGTTCAGATCCGTCCTTCTTGTGCGCTCCTCCAGAGGCTAAACTCTGCGTGCCTTCTCCCAATCCAATGGTTTACGGGTTTCTGTGTGAACATCCGACGGTCCACAATCTCCTTCTCCTGTGCGCTTCTCCGGTGTTCCCTGGACGTAAAAACCAACGGTCCAGATCTTCTTCTCCAGTCGATCCGACGACTATCATTGCTCCTCCTGAGCTTCCTGCACGCTTTCTTCTTGCCTTGGAAGAATTACCAGCTTCCAAAGGCCTCGACCTTTGCTTCATCTCCGCGAACTCCTTCACCTTGAGCTTCGCTGCGCGTATGAAAACGCTGTCCCTCCTGGGCTTTGGGAACTTTGAACTCTCCAAAGAGTTCTTCAGCCTCTGCACTCCTTGTAGTTATGACCCCATGCATAAAAGCACTCATCCTCCTGAGCTTATCCCTTCCTCCGAACCCTCGAAGGATTCTTTGACTTCTGCCCTCTGTAGAGTCTTCACGCACCCACAGTGCTGTCTCTCCTGAGCTTCTTAACACTCAGACCCCTAAGGGATTTTGTCTTTCTTTCTTCTCCTGTAGATGGAGAATGTTACAGCCTCCTGGCTCTCTGTTTTCTCAAGTAACCTCTTGCTGAGCCTATCAAGGTGTTCAACAACCCTGTGAAGATCCCTCAGTGGACTCTTCCTTCAATTACAGAACTCAAAGAGTTCTCTTATCTCCTCTGTGCCTGTCTGCACACTTACTCAACGCCCTCCTGGCAGAGTATCTTCCTCCAGAATGTTCAACAGTTCTGTCCTCCTGTGCCCCTATGCACCCACTCAATGCCCACCTGGCCGAGCTCTCAGAATCCTCAGTGATTCTGTTCCTTCCCTGAACTTCTCAACATAAGTCTTCCTTTGTGCACCTATTTGCACTTGCTCAATGCCCACCTGGCAGAGCTCTCAGAATCCTCAGTGATTCTGTTTGTCCTGTTTGAACTCACAACAGTGTTCTTCCTCTATGCACCACTGTGCATATGTTCAATGCCCACCTGGTAGAGCTTCACAGAATTCACAGTAGAATTCTGTCTGCAACTGTGTCTCTCATACACAACCTTGACTCCAAGGTATTCAACAACCTTGAGGTCTTCCTCTGAGTTGTTGACTTCAGTTCTTGTGCCGCAACACGTCTTTGTCTGAATCCACAGAATTTAGAAGTGCATCCTCTGTGCACGGCTCTCAGAACCCGCAACGTTCTGTCACACCTTCCTGGTGTGAAGCCTCAAAGACCTTCACCTGAAATCAAACACACTCCTGCAAATGCACAACTACAATATACATCTACAGCATAAAAGAACACTCACAGACATCCACATAACATAGAATAATGCAGGAAAAACTGCTCTTTGTATTAATTATGGCAAATGCATGTATTTACAATGTGTTCCTGAGCACGGCCTGTAACAAGGTCTCGGCTCTTCTCTCCTCTGTTCTCTACTTACAAAATGAGATACTAAAAATCTCTTTTACCTGAGGGGGCTCTTCGAGCTCTTCCCTCCAACCTACCTACCCTATTCAATTACATTGAATGGGCTGTCTAGTCCAACATCTGGATCTAGATCTCAGCCATACAAGCATTAATGGCCGATCTTATCTACAGCCTGCGCAAAGGCACGACTCTATGGCTCACCAGCCTAGACATTAAATTACATTCAATTCAGATTTAAATGAGGCTGTGCCTCTCTCTTGAGCTTTGAATGCACGCGCAAGACGTGGCTGGCTGGCTGGCTGGCTGACGTGGAGAGATGCTCCTGCATCAAACTCCATAGCTGCAAAATCATGAGCCCCTTCTCATGAGCTTCCCATCTCAACTGTTGGAAATCCTCCTGGATCCCAAATCATCCTTTGGAGATGTCCATCTGTTTAGAATGTAGTTTTCAATTGGTCTCCCTCTAAAACTAAAACCTAGTTATAACCTGAGAAACCATCTAGAAGGGAGAAAATTTCAGAACCAGACATGGTCTGCAAGAGTTGCTCCATGGGTGGGATTGCGTAATTATCTTTTTCTGATGCTCTATTAAGGTTTATGAAATCTACACACAGGCGGATCTCCCCAGAATTTTTCCTGAGAGGAAACAAATTTGATACCCGGGAAGAGTGTCTAACCTAACATATAATCTTAGCATCTAGTAATTTATTTAACTCTTGATACATGAGGGGCTCCAGAGATGGATAATACTTCCTAAGCTTTTTTTGGAAGGGTTTTACTTCGGATTTTAACGGAATTGTGTGTTGAATAATGCGAGTGTCATAAGTTTTCAATTCTCGTTAGGACCATGCAAAGACATCTTGATATTCTATAAAAAGTTTGAGATAAGCTTTCCTGTCTTCTTTAGACATCGTTTTTCCTAGATTTACATTCTTACGGTTTTTTGGGGTTCCTAGCTTTATAGTCTTGTATATGGGACATGAACTCCCTGTCTTTGTGTTCTTTGACCTTTTAAATATTTCCCTCAGGTCAAAAAGGTTCTCCAAATTGGTTACCCCTTTCGATATCATGTGAAACTTTGGTTTGTTATTAGAGTGATTGGTTCCACTCTTCTATTCGTGGAAATCGTTTTCTGCTAGTTTCTCTTGGAATACCTCGTCATCAATAGTCAAATATTTGATATTCTCTTGATTGGTTAGAAAATATACAATCTGTTCATCTCCTTAGAAAACCTTCCAATTAGCAATATTGTTAGGTACTGATGGTTTGTAAAGTAGTTCCACAGTGAACCTGGAAGCTTCATAGTCTTATAAAGGGGATAACCTCGAGGCTGTAGTGGCTAGGGAATCAACAAGATTATTCTTTTTCCTGGGAACAATAGTGATATTGAAGGCCTCAAAATATTCTATTAGTCTATGCACCTCTTGTTGATAAGTTCTTAAGTGGGGTGAATTGCAATGTATAATATTCTTTACTTGTCTAAAAATAATTTTAGAGTCCCCAAAAATTTTTAGTTCTTTAATGTTTAAGTCTATGGATTTCTTTAGTCCCTGAACCAGAGCTTCATACTCAACAATGTTATTGGTGCATTCAAATTCTAGTGTCCAGGACACACAATTTTGTTTTCCCTTTGGGTCAATGAGGATATTGTTGAGGGTTCCAAGATCCCTTTAACTCAACAGTAGGAAAAAAACCCACCTTAGATGCCCAATTAGACTCTGCAACGTTTGATGGTGGAATGCTTCTCCAGATATTTCAATCTAGCCAATTTATCGATGGTCTTTACTTAGTGATTGACAAGAGGACTTTCTGTGAAAGTTCCTCCTTTATATTAAACGTTCTCTTTTTGTCTTTTCTTTTATTATACGAGTCTGATAAAATGAGGTGTGATGGCATAAACTAATTGATAGATGGGAATCTTAACTATTGAAGAAGGCTGAGCTTGGGATAACACTCATGCTCAAGCATGCAGACAAATATATTCACACCTATTACAAGTCTAGTAATAATACATTAACTTGCCGGTATTTAAACAGTGACTGAGATACGATTATTGAAATAAAATACACATGACATAAGATGATTGCAAGAAAAATAGTTTCTTAGCTCTACCATCAATCACACATTAACACAACGATTTGATTTTCATCACTAAGACCAAAAGAACTACTAAAACATTGAAACAAATAACTTATCAATAGATTCAAAAACTCTTAATTGTTACCACAATTACTGAAATAAAAGTTGGAAGTAATTCCTCCTCAATCCAATCACATAACGCCTTTGATGAAAAATAGAATTTTGTCTCTATTTCTAAACAAAAATTCTCAATTAAGGTTGTTCAAAAATAGTTCTTTACAATTCTAAAAAGAGGGTCTTTTCCCAAAACTATCGACCCTTTCTAAAAGTTCAATCCGCTTATTTATAAAGAATCACTAACTAAAAATAGCTGCTACAACTTTGTGTTAAGAAAAATACATTATTCCCATGTGGTGCTTGATCTCTTTGTTCTCTGAAAATAATCTCGTGGTTCTACTGGAGTGGATGACTCTTCTCATATTCTAACCATTTGATGAAGACATCCTCACATGTGTCAACATACGAGAATCTGTGTTGGTCCATCGAGGATGAAAGGATTTCCTTCAGTTCTATTGCCCGTTCTATGTATTTGATGATTTTGGAACTCAAACGCTACAAAATTGCATGAGCCTTGATCAGATGTTCCATAAATTGTTGTATTTGACCCGGTGTCATGCTTTCCACACGTGCCATCTCCAACTTCCCATGTTGAGTCTTGTTATGCATGTCGTTTGACTATATCATGTAAGTCGACAAATTATTCAGGTGAGATGAAATCTGGGAGGCCAATGTCTTTCATCTCCCAATTAATATTTTCCCAGCCTCTTTCTCACTTAGCCCACTTCTTATGTATCTCTCGCTAAGGTTCCTGGGCCATACTTACCTAGTATTCAACTTCTTTCCTAATCCAGGAGATCCTGCTATCCCTTAGCACTCGAATACCATTATCCTCTGCATCTCGGCCCTTCAACACTGCACTGATGTAGTCAATTCGTTCTATTGCTTGATATGATTTTTCATACCATCTCTCTATGTCCTTGGAGGTTGCAAGTGCCATAAGGGTACATTCTTGGAAATCGGCTATGCCTGTAGAGAAAATATGTCTTTCTCTTGTGAACTTTGCATATGCATCTTGGAACTCACTCTTAAGAAAAACTGTGGCCTGTGTTGAGTCTTGATAATATTTTTCCAAGGGCCGCAGACGGTCTAGCTCCTTCAGTGCAACGACTAGTTATTTTTCATCTCGCTTCGCTCGATCCAACTTGGCATTAGTGATATCCGTCCTTGCATCAATGAACTCAGATGTCTTTGCGTGTTCTGTGTTGAACAACTTCTCCTTCGTGGTGATGATAATCAAGCTATCCAACGTGAGTCTTCTTTTATTGGTGGTCCTCCTCATGATATCTTTCCTCTTCCTGTCATAAGTGATCGCCTGTATATCGATGACCTCATCAATGAGCTCAGGGATTTGTTGTTCTCCCCAGGTTAGAGTGTTTTCCAGGCTTCATGTTGTATGTATTTTTTCTAGGACTGGTTCTTGTATTTATTTCATATGTCTCGATGGCTCGACCTTCATCTTGTGTTTATCGGCTGGTGAGGTATCGAGAAAAATTGAAGAGTCAGTGATATGTTCAGTATTTACTTGGTGATTAGCTATTGAAGTGTCGATCTCTAGCTATTACACTTCCTCTTTTTGTCCACCTGAACCTAGCTCATCCTTGGAGCTGTCTTTCGGGGTCCCCGATAGGTCGATAAAATCAGTGTCTAAGACACTTTCGGCCTCATGGTCGCTCTGAAAAGGGTTTGGAACTGGTGCATCGGGACTTGGAGTAGATGTTCCCTAGGTTATTTCTCCTTTGTAATTAGTATCAGAGTTACAAGTGAGACCTATGAACTCTCTTCATCATCATAGATGGTTATTATATCAAACAGGGGATTTGGCACACCTATTTTACCTGGTGTTCTTGGAATCTCATACTAGTTTGGAATGGTCATCGATGATCTAGCCTGTGGTGATGGAACTTTGGGGTTTTTCGGACCAGTGGTGTCCTCCAGTTGTATTGACTCTGAGCCATTTATCTCTTCTCTGATTGCGATTGGGTCGGTCAGGGTGATCCTCATCATTTCTATTAGTTAAGGATTGTTCTCTAGATGGTCAAAGATTCTTTGGGCTCCTTCTAGTGATAACAAACCTCTCCTTTATGCCTCTGTGGTTTATGTTGCTCTGATTTCTTATTTAACCCTCATATATTCTTGAGCCAATTGTTCTGTTGTTTTGAACTACTCATCCATACTCATATATTTGAACCTAGTCATGTTCAGGTTAGATTTTCTATGTAATACCTCCTCACAGTCCTGAGCACATTCTATAAAAATCTCATCTTCAAACTTGTCATGCGCATATGGAAATCAGGAAGAGACTTGTGAAGCGTGTTGGAGAAATAGGCCTTTAGGGTCATGCTTGCGAAACTCACCTGTCAAGAACCTGTATTCTAGCTGACTCAAACCCTCTTGTTTAGCTTGAGCAGTGTCCTTCACTATATAAAACCCTACATGGAAACTGTAGGGGATGAATGCTCATTTCTTTTCCTTAACCAAAGTGGCGTTATAGCCCTACAGGATAGTCTAGTAACAGATTTATCCTACAACGAGTCAGTATGGGACGTGAGCAGGGAGAAAATGTGGTGCTCCAGTGGCCTTGAACACCCTGATATAGGTTGTTGTATCATATAGGTACTAGTGGTCTACTTTCAAATTCGTTTTCTTGGCCGCTACAGACAACCTTGGGCATTCCTTTTTAAGTATAATGAAATAAATCTGGGCAATGAATTCACCACAAATAAGGGCATAATACTTCTTGTACATGTTTTCCCATAGGATGTTGAAGTAGACATGTGTAGGAAGCTCTGCGATGTGCCAACTAAAATTCATAGCGGTGAAGACATTCCTCACACATATTAAATCTATCAGATACAAGGCCATGTGAAAAGCAGGTGCTTCTCCCTCCTTTGGTGATTGGGCTTGCAGTATACTAGTGCTCAATTTCTTGGAGATATTTTCTCCCCAGTTGAAGCTACTCTTGAAAATCACCAGAGTGTATGCCAGGGGCATCCATGCCTCTGAGAACTTTAATCTTTTTCTCTGTATAATCGACAGATTAGAGCCATTGAGTAGATATATCGCTCCCTCAGATTCACTGTGCCATACCAGCCCTTGCTCTGGTTCATAAATTTCTTGTCTTCCTTCCACCAGGAAGCCATTAATCGATTGGTGTCATGGAATTCATAGAAATTCAGCACGAATTCTGTGTTCAACCTCTCCTTTGGGTCCCTGATATTTTAGTACTCCTGGACCTCTGTCAGGAGAAAAACTATCACACATCCACCATTCTCATCATTGATTAGGAACTTCTGTGCGATTGTGTGATCAATTATCCAACAAAAGGTCTCAATGCAAGGCAAGACTGGAGTTTGGCAGACTACCAGATACAAGCACAACCGCTGGATATTCTGGAAAACTTGGTCATCGAGTGCCCTTACATTCGGGTCGTTATGTGGGATAAACTCTGGGTAATATTCTCGTTTGATTATGTTGAATAAATCTCCCCACTGTGGGAGAATTATTTTTGATCCAGTGGTTGCTTCTATATCACCAAAAGTGAGAGGTTGAATAAATGCCTTCTTGGTCAATGTTTGATGACCGACTCCACTCTATGAACAAATTCCAACTGCCTCGTCGTGCTGGGAGAAGATCCTTCACCCATCTCTACTTCCTTTAATTTTGGTGCCCTCGACGAGCGTCTGGTCATTGGATTCCTTAGAGGCATTTTACTTGTAGATAGAACAACATTATACATCATTTTTTGGATAGGATGCTGATACATAAAATTTATGACCACCGAATTGATAAAAATTAATACATACCTCTTCTTCGCGCTAGCTTAACCTGTTTTTTTTTTTAAGTTTGAGAATCAAACACAACTATTGAGACACTCTCTTCACTTCTTCAGCTTCTATGGAAATGGGAAACTTGTGTTCATAATGGAGGTGTTCGAAGTTATCTTAGTGATTTAAACAAAGATAATACTTACCTTGTTGCATCAATTATTCAATTCGAGGTATGAGTGCGGTTCTACAAAATATGTTGCTAGATATTCATTATGTTCAAGATTAAATGAAGTCGTAGGTTGGCAGTGCAGGCGCGTGATATAATCCGGTCTATCGACGATTTCAAATTCCCGTTGTTCAATCGATGCATGAGGTAGCAACGTATACAGAGAAAAACATTAATTGGCCTATTAAATTATAGAATCCAATCTTATTGTGTTCTAAAAACGTCGCATCATTCCACTAAATTAACGGCTGAATTGGGAGTTAGGGATTTTCTTTAGACCATGTTCGTTGATATCTTTCGACAAAATTTTTGATGCTGACCCATCTTTCCGTACAATGCTGATGTGGAAATGTGGACTTGGAAGTGTGACTAGGACACGGGGAAACCTAAGGTGACTCGAGATGAAATTAGGTTGTTCGAAATGCCTACACAACAAAGACATGTGGCACTTGAAACCGACGTCTTCGTTTAATTGTGTTATTCATAATCAAGGACTTTTCATTAGCTAATCGTTTTAACAATAGGTCCTACCCTGCCGATGCTGAAAAGGATCAAGGATCAAGGATCAATAATAAATTTAAACAAGTGTTCTCGGATTACCCCACCTTGAAACTTACCGATGCCGAAATGCATCGGGGATCAGTGATCGACGATGTTTAAATGTGGAAATTTTCAATGATTTAACCTTTTGGGATTTCACCAATCCTCAATAAAATGCATTGGTAATCAACTATCAGAGGTTCATCATGACCCATGTCAATGTTTATCCCTCTCGTATTTCACTTACGATGATGCGAAATAGGCCACCTCCTGAATCATCTTTGCGAACAACTAGCGCACATCTACTCCGCTTTTACCGATGCCGATGATACATTGGTGATAGACGATTATTGTTACTATGCGGTCATTTCTACTTGTTCGTAATTTGCTGATCTTTGAACATAACTGCGTGGGTCACACATTTCACTGCATATTCTTAGTTAAAATAAGAAGTTCTTTTTAGACACAAAGGTTTCACATTGATAGGTTCACACAAATCCAATTTGATCGATGAAGAGACATGAAAACAATATAAGAAATCCCTCCACAGTGGACTCAATTCAGAAAGAAAAACAAAAGAAAACAAGTGGTACCCAAAAGAGACAAAATTTCATGAAAGCTTTTAGGGTGTGTTGAGCATTCAACAAATGGCGATTCTCTGGGTGAAATCAGAATCTTTGTTCCTTCCTTCGGGCTTAGCTCATGCATAAGTTGGTTGAGAACTAACTAGCTTCACTTTTAATAGATTATTTCCTATCCTTGTGTGTACAAATTCTCAGGTTCATGAATCTGGGTCCGCCTATCGAGTTTAACTCTTATCCCACCTTCACTTCTCTTTATCGTGACCCACGCACCCTTTTTGACAAGAGTTGGGTAAGGAATTCACTGGCTTGAGGTCGTTTTAGTTATCATTATTCAGTCGCTACGGTGTTGCTCCACTTCCAACGAGCGTCCATAGCCCCGACAGAGTCACCTTGATGTCACATAATTTTCTCCATTGCCAGTGAACGCCCATAGTCCCAATGAAGTTATCTGCATACCCTCTCCTACTTTGCACTCATTTAATATAAATGATTTATTCTTGGCAGAAATTCCCTGAGTGAGTTGGAGAGGAGGACGTATGTTATCTGCAAGATGAAATGGTTAATATGAAATTCCCCCTAGCTCTGTGTAGAGGTACATTTGGTCCTTTCCAACTTGCCATATTTCCCTTTGGGATTTACCAGACCACCAAGTGGACACTTCATCACTTACTAAAGTCATTTTTTTGCAAAGACAAGATATAGATATCCTTTAAGAAATTTGCAATTGCCATGTGTTTCTTATGTTGCACATAAGCATAAGTTAGGGGTAGAGTTTGCTACACCATATTTATTTGGGTCAACCAATGTTTTACGGAACACAACTTTATTACAAGAAAATACCAAACAAAAAGAAAATACAGGAACAAAAGGACTCTGCACTCAATCTACCCTAAACCTACACATTTATCATGATCAAAATATAACATGAAAAGACACACACACACACACACACACACACACACACATATAGAAATATTGTTTTAGGGCTTGGCCATTCACCAGTAGGGCGTCGGGTTCCCCCCTCATATTTTACAACCGATACGTGCCTGCCCCAATTTTCTTGGATATCTGAAAAGGTCTGAGCCATAGATTCTGAAACTTCGAATGTTTTCCCTTAGGTTCATTTTCTCTATCCCATTTCAGGACTAAGTCTCCTACTTCAAAATTCTTCTCTTTGGCCTTATGCTTTTCAAACCATCTTTTAACTATCTGTTGATGAGCGACAAACTTCGATTTTTCTTTCTCCCTTTCCTCTTCCAACATGAGGAGGGTATCAATTCCTTGTTGAATAACTAATGAGGGTTGTCCTCTTGAACCTTGAGCAAGCTGAAGTTATGGAAGATATAACCCATTTGGGAGAATGGCTTCTTGTCACTATACCAAAAATTATGGAGAGTTCCCTATAGCTTCCTTGGGTGTTACGTCTGCCCATAAAACATTATGAAGCGATCTATGCCAATTCCTCTTATTGTCTACAACTATTTTCTTCAAGATCCTCACTAGGTTCTTATTAGTTGATTCTGCCACCCCGTTCCCTTGTGGATAGTAGTTTGCAGAGTATCTTATTATGATTACTTTGTCTAGAGTGAAATTTGTTAATAGAGTAGAAGAAAAATAAGCAACATTATCAAACAAAAGAAAGGAGGGCATCCCAAACCTCATGATCAACTGTTGTTCTATGAATTGGATTACAACCTTTTCATTCACGTGAGTCATAGGGATGGCCTCTGCCCATTTCGTAAAATAGTTCGTAGCAGTTAGTATGTATTTATGTTGTTTTGAAGAACTCAGGGTAATATCCCCTATGATGTCTAACCCCATTGATCGAATGTTCTGGATATGGTCATTGGTTGGAGTGGGACAACTTCCCTCTTTTCTCTCCCCGTGCTCATTTGACAAGTTTTACAGTTCCTAGCATATGTATGAGTGTCCCTAAATAGACTAGGCCAGTAATAGTTAGCTCTTAATATTTTGTGAGTTGTGGTATTCCCTACAAAGTGTCCACCTGTACGACCATCATGGAGCTCCCTCAGAACGTTTTCTTCATCTTCATGTTTGAGACATCTCAAGAGTACTCCATCATAATTTATGTGGAAAAGTACTGAATTTATGAGGTGATATTGTGCAGATTTTATCCTGAGAGCTCTCCTCTCCTTAGGGTTTAGGTTTGGGAAAGTCCCATGATGCAAGAGGTAAATCAATTTTCCATACCAATAATATTTCCCTGGGGGAATGTATAAATATTCACTACACCATAATGCTAATTCATTCTCCCATCCGGGGTATTCATTTATTCGGTCTTGGGATTCTGTGACTAGTTTACACAATCCTTGCCCCTTCACTAATTTGGCAGTTTTTATATCTATATCAAATTCTTCGACAACTGCCATCCAATTTCCTCTTCTCTCCCCGATATCCTGTTGAGTGAATAGGGATCAGATTGCGGGATGAGGCACAATGACTTTGGTGTGATTTTTAAGGATGTAAGATCTGAAATGTTTTACTGCTTTGTACACCGCATAATCTTGTTTGTCTATAGCAGGGTAGTTCAATTCGGCTCCTTGGAAATTAGTGCTCATAAATGATACTAGTGCCTCATTGTTATCATCATCCTTCTGGGTCAAAATTGCAGTTAAAGATTGGTCGGAGGAGAAAGTATGGAGGAAAAAATAGTTACTAAAGTCGGGACTTCACAACATCGAAGCTTGAGATATTGCAGTCTTGATATTGTTGAAATCATATTTTCGCTCGTCATCCCACTTAAAATCAACATCCTTACGAATCATTTTTTGTAAGGGTTTGATAGTTTTAGCAGAATTGGGCGTGAACTTCCACACAAAATCAATTTTCCCAAAGAAGGATTGAATATCCTTTTTGTTGTGGGGTAAGGGAAGCTGAGATATTGCCTTTATTCGTTCTGGATCTATGTGAATTCTTGCTTGAGATATAATATGACCTATTAATTTCCCTTCCTCGACACCAAAGATAGTTTTATTAGGGTTTAAAGATATTCCATATTTCCTACACCTTTCGAAAATATGGGTTAGATGTTGGATGTGGTATACTAATACAATCACGTCGTCCAAGTATACTAATACACATTTGTTAATCAATCCACAAAAAGCTACATCCATGGCCCTTTGGAAGGTTTCTCCTACATTAATCAACCCAAAGGGCATGCTTTTATAAGCAAAAGTTCCCCACTTGGTTCGGAAGGTAGTTTCCAATCGGTCTTGTTTTGAAACTAGAACCTGGTTGTAACCTGAAAAACCTTCTAGAAGGGAGAAAATTTCAGAACCAGACACAGTCTGCAAGATCTGTTCGAAGGGTGGGACAGGGTAGTTATCCTTTTTTTATGCTTTGTTAAAGTTTCTGAAATCTACACATAGGTGGATCTCCCCATAATTTTTCCTGACATGAACCAATTTGCTATCTAGGCAGAGTGTCTAACCTGAAAGATAATCTTAGCATCTAGTAATTTCTTTAACTCTTGATACATGAGGGGTTCCAAAGATGGATGATATTTACTGAGCTTTTGTTGGAAGGGTTTTACTCCATATTTTAACGAGATTGTGTGTTGAATAATATGAGTGTTATTAGTTTTCAATTCTTGGTAGGACCATGCAAACATATCTTGATATTCTCTAAAAAGTTTGAGATAAGATTTCTTGTCTTCTTTAGACACTATTTTTCCTAGATTTATATTCTTATGGTTTTTCGGGGTTCCTAGATTTATAGTCTCTTATATGGGATGTGAACTCCCTGTCTTTATGTTCTTTGACCCTTTAAATCTTTCCCTTAGGTTGAAAAGGTTCTCCAAATTGGATACCCCTTTCGGTATCGTGTGAAACCTTGGTTTGTTATTAGAATTATCTGTTCCACCCTTTTGTTCGTGGAAATCAGTTTCTTCCAGTTGCTCTTGGAATACTTCATCATCAATAGCCATATATTTAAAATTTTATTGATTGGTTAGAAAATATACAATCTTTTCATCTCCTTCAAAAACCTTCCAATTAGAAATATTGTTGGATACTGATAGTTTGTAGAGTAGTTCCACAATGAACCTAGAGGCTTCATAGTCTTCTAAAGGGGATAACCTGGAGGCTTCATAGTCTTCTAAAGGGGATAACCTCGAGGCTGGAGTATCTTGGGAATCAACAAGAGTATTCTTTGTCCTGAGAACCGCAGTAATATTAAAGGCCTCAAAATGTTCTATTAGCCTATGCACCTCTTGTTGGTAATTCCTCAAGTGGGGTGAGTTACAACGTATAGTATTCTTTACTTGCCTGACGATAATTTCAGAGTCCCAAAAAACCTTCAGTTCTTTAATGTTTAATTCTATGGTTTTCTTTAGTCCTTGAACTAGAGCTTCATACTCAGCAGTGTTATTAGTGCATTCAAATTATAGTCTGCAGGATAGGAAATTCCACTTCCCCTTTGGGTCAATGAGGATGCATCCTCCTCCTGACCCTTCTTGTGATTTAGACCCATCAAATTACAACGTCCAAACTTGTGAGGGAAATTTATCAACTTCTTCATGCCTAGTTATTTCCTCATCTCCGCATACCTTGTCTGTAGTTTCCAACAAAGGTTATTGGTAGAAGATGCTTTCTTCTACCTAAAGGATCAGATCCTGTCACTGAGAGGGGGGGGGGGTGAATCAGTGACACAATAATTTTATCATTTTCTTTTATTTATGCAAACACAATTTTGACACAATCTTTTATCGTGCCCAATTGGTAAAAACCACAAATGCTTTTCTATTAACTGCAAAATTTGTTTTACATGTTACATAGAAGGAAGATATTCTTCCTTTTCGATCAACACCAACTAATCAAGATGCACCCACACCCTTGTTCACAAGAACCAAATGGTAGGAGGCTATGACCCCCTGTTTAGTCTGCTACAACTAACAAGGAAGCACCAACTCCCTTTGCAGGCACCAACCTGCACTTGCACCACCCAACCACTCTTATTTTCTGAATCTGGAAAAAAATTCAATATCAAGTCTTTACTGCATTTTTTTCTACTCCTGTGATTTAATATATCTTCTAATTCAAACTAGAGAGATGCTTTCTTCTCACCACTCTTTCTCATTTATATATTCTTCAAAACAACGTGAGTGTTATACACTATGTCCATCTATTTGGACCATCACACCTCTTTGTGTAACTTAACCATAATCACTGTTTTTTACATTTTTATCGTGAAGGATTATTCATAAATTGATCACATTTATGGAATAATTTCATCCTTTTAACTCGATCCCAAATCTATGCATTTATTTGTAGAAACCGAGTTCTGCAGAGGCGCTTCCTTCAAACCATTACATGTGACCGAGTGATACAAACCACAGGCTTATCAATTTAGCGATGTATTAAATCCTGCCTTTTTAATCTCTTATTCCATATGACCAATGGAGATGACCAGACACTAGGCCAAATGAGTGCTTGAGCGCTTATCAAATCAATGGTCACGATTTAATCCTCTGATGAGATGGACGACAGTTGGGACTTCGGGACTTCGTCATTTGGGACTTTGGGATTGTTATCGCACAATTTGTAGCTAGGATAAAAGGCTATGAGATGGAAGGCCAAACTGGCGTAATAAGAACCTATCCCACCCAATGTCACCATGATAGGGAGGTTATTTCTCTTTAGGGAGGTTAGGCCTAGGGGAGACGTCCCCGATGACCTGGGGTTTTGAAGAGGCAAAGGTTGATAGGATAAAGATAAGTTTCGCCCTTTCACAGATCACCACCAATCAGATCTTCCAGGCTAAAAAACCAATAATAAAGTAAAACCCAAAGAAGTGTACTTGCCTGGAACAAGACAACAACAAATTGATACGTGCAAGCTATTTCAATGGGTTAGTACTTCATATCAATCAAGAACTATCTGATGAACTTATAAGCATTTTGAATATAAATATTGACAGAGTCAATGTTTATCAATAGCAATAAATATCATATCACTTCATCAATAATTATTAAAATGATGTGGAATTCAATGTAATAAACCAACACTTCAATTAACTTATGCCTAAATCACCATTCAATTGCTCAAAACACAAAATGTTGCTGCAATAAAGATGTAATAACCAATGATGACGTCAACAACTAGGGTTAGTAGGGTTATCTAGAGCTAGGGTTAGTGTAGTTAGGGTTTAAGATTTGAAAGGGTTTTGAGAGTTGTTTGACCAATTTCACTTCAACGTTGGAGGACTTCTAGATCAGTGCCTTAGGGTTTAATGGAGTCATAAGTGAAGGATGCACAGGTTGAAGGAGGCAAGATTTCAAGGACTAGAGGGAAATTTTTTGAGTTGCTGCTAAAGCAGGGCCTCAAAATCAAAATCCTAGGGGAGAGAGGCTCACTTCAGTGTTGCTAAATCAAGGCCTCGTGCTTTCTCCTCCTTCCCGACAAACGACTAGCTCAATAATAACAAAATATATCCAAAACAAGAGGGTTTGAAGAGGGAGGTGTTTCTACAGCAAGGCCTTTCAACAAACCCTAGAAAGAGTATGGCCCTAGTGTAGTAAACATAGGCAAGGGATGTCTCACTCTTCTTGGCTTCAAAAATAGTATGGCTAGCAATAAATGAAGAGAAGAAGAGGGTGTAGCTACGACTAGGCTCTCTTTTCTCTATCAATAACTGAAAATCTCTCTATTATGGGACATGAGACAAGGACCTACTTGTGTGCTTGTCACCTAGGGTTTTTGTTCAACAATAATCATAAATACATGCAAGAAATTAAACTACAACCATTCATTCAAGAAGTTTTGCAGAAAAATACTTACAATTCACCAAGAAATAAATGTGCCAACCCTAGTTGTAACACCTTCCTTCAAGAGAGAAACCAAAATACGCCAAAATAGCCTTCCTTCAACAAGTGCGCATCACCAAATTATCCAATAACCCAATATAGGGCTCCAATTTCAGACCTCACCAATGAGTGAGTAAGTTGTGATGATAAAATGAGAGTGAAAATCCCTCATTTATACAAAACCTTGACCTAATTTTACATTTTAGGTCAGGTAAAAGGCCGACAAGGCCAAAATATCAAATCATACTGTTTTTACATTAAATTGTCAAATTAAAAACCTAATTGAGCTATAAAGTGATAATAAACCTCTCTAAGGGAGGCGTTAGCCCCTTTTAGGGAAAATGGGGCATCCTGGAGCAAAACGTTAGCCCTCCTTGGGCTTCTCCAACCTGCCACACGTGCCAATACTGCCTAGTCTGCCTCCCAAAACATCCATACTGCTGGATGACATCATGGCTATGATGGGTGATGTCCTAGGCCTTCCAAGGCCAACGTTCCACTGAAAAAGGGCAAATCCCTCTACGTCAAGTTCTACCGGGGTGCCTTTGGTGGAATGTCCTCTTCTTCTCCAGTGCAAGATATCGATCCATATCTGTCTCGTCTCTGCCCCATGGTGGGGTCTCAACATCCATCTGATGGGATCTTCAGCCCCATGGAGGTCCAAATTGATCATCTCCCCATGTGTACTGGTCCAAATGGTACTTGTCTGTCGGGTATGGTCCTGCATATCAAAGGATACACCCTCCATGGGCTCATCAGTCACAGGGATCATAGCAATGTCAATCACATTTCATCATTAATATTATTAAACACATGCATAAAATCCCTAATACGTCAGTCAATAGCTCAAATACATTACACGAGCCCACAATACAAGTCTGGGGAAAAAGACAAGGCGTCCTATTGGGCTAGTGTCCAAAGAAAAAGGAAAGTTCCCAGAAAGACCTCTTCCAAGCCATGTAAGTGGGTGGTGTGGTCAGGGGATGTCCAAGCATGTGGGTGCAATGATGGCCAAGGGTGAAAAGATGTTACCTGTGGGTGCCTTTGTAGAAGGCGAGTTGTCCTTATCATGGATGCATTGTTTCCAAGCCCATTCTTGCGTTTATTCTTTTTATTCTTTCTATTATTTTATTTTCTTTTTTGTTCAAAATCTAATCAGGGGACACTACCTTGGTATGGTGACCAGAGCTGACATCGTTACCCACAAGTACTTTTGCAGAGATGAGAAGGCTGGCTCGTGATGTGACCCCCTTTCCCTTGGCCGTGCAACTAAGAGTCACTGCCCTGGCGTGGTAACCAACTGGTGGAAATGTCATACTACTAGGTACCCATGGACCTAATACGCTAGCTCGTGATGAGACCCCCTATCCTCTGATTAGGTCTTGTTTTATCATTTTTTTTTGGGTCCCTCTTGTTTTTTGTTGAGAAGATTTTTATTTCTTTCTTGGGTATCCTTGGGTGAAGCATCTCGAGGTTCATTTTTTAGGCTTTTATCTTTTACCAACTTGATTTTACCTTCTGGGCCTTTAGCCCCTTCTTCCCATGAGGTAAGGTGCATTCTTGAAATAGGTAAACCCAATTCCTGGACAAGGGGAATGGGATAGGTGAGAAGGAAACAAGATGTAAGAGTGGTGCTATGATGGGAGCGGACGATGTCTTTTCAGAAATCCCCCAGTGGCAAACCAAAACCTACAGACACAGGGTTTCTAGGGCACCTTGTCAATCCCCCCAAACATTGTCAAGTGAGAAAATGTAAGATCCAAGTAGTTGTTAGAGATAAGAGGAATCATATGCATATATTTAAAATTTTCAATGATCAAAAGTGACACATACCATGATACCTGGACCAATTGCCTCATGGAGCAAGAACCTCTTCTGATACAGGACCAATTCGATGGTGATGGATGCTGCTGCTGCTGTCAAGACAAAAAAAATGATGGGAGAAAAAGAGATGGGCCCTCTAGGTCCATGCTCAGGTCAATCCTACTCTCGATACTCCATGTCTAGGACCTGTGGGCCTTGAGACATGATCTCCTAGTTATCCCTAAAAAGTGGAGATAACATCTGGCTCCAACTCAGGGACATGTGCTCACCGTAGAGCGCATGAGAACCTCAAAATCTCTGGCATAACCTGCAGACCTGCTCAATCTTGATAGAAGCATCAGTAACAAAATTGGGGAGGTAATGCCACCCCAACACACACACACACACACACACACACACACACACACACACACACACACACACACACACACACAGATTGTAAGAAAACAATCAATAAGTGTGAATATACAAACAAACTAAAATGCAATGCAAATGATATAGTACACAAATGGAAAATTCCTACTTACCTACACTTACTTGTGAAGTCAGGTCCTCCCACCTTGTTGGGTTTTGAGGAGGTGCTCGCTGATAGGTAATGGGCACCTTCTTCCCTCCAAAGTTTACAAGTATTATGAGTCGTCAACTGATTTCATTCTAACTTTGAAGGGTCCAATCCATGACTGAGCACTTCCTTTTACATTAGTTGGCTCTCCTTTCTGGGTATCCCACATCCATACCATGTCTCCTTCCTTGTACTTTCTGACTTTGTATTTGGTCATCCCTTGGACAACCCTGGTGTATTGTGCTGAGGGAGGAGGGTGGGCTTCTGC
>ML791923.1:324269-338047 GCA_009831015.1 Picea engelmannii
TGCACTTGTTTATGGTACAGGTTGATTACATGTTGGTGCATGGTTGATGCACTTGTTTATGGTACATGTTGATTACAGGTTGGTGCATGGTTGATGCAATTTTTTGTGGTACATGTTGATTACAGGTTGATGCATGGTTCAAATTTATTGGTACAGGTTTACAGTGGTATATCTCACAGTGATAGTGTGACAGTGGTTCCATCATTCTACTTCTACTTTAGGGTGGCAGGACGGGGCAAGGACAGGTGGTTGTAGCCACCTTTCGGTTGTAGTCAGAGAACATTGGGGGTTGTAGCCTCCTTTTGGTTGTAGCCAAAGATTTGGGGAGTTGGATCTTCCCTCAGGTTGTAGCCTGAGAAACTAGGGGGTTGGAGCCTCCTTCCAGTTGCAGCTGGAAAACAAAGGAAGTTGGTGCTTCCAATGAATGTAATTCTTAAAGACATATAAGAAAAAGCATTCTGTGGTTTTCTCCCGATTTGGGTTTCCACGTAAAACACTGGTGTACTGTGTATGTGTGTGATTGTTTATTTATTACTACTTATTATTGGATTATAATTCTACATTGATATAACATTTGAAGAAAAAGGATTATAATTATGTTATTACTGATTCACCCCCCCTCTCAGTAATCCAACAGCTCTAGGTGCTTGTTTTATCCCATAGAGTGATTTATTTAGTTTACAGACATAGTATCCTTTGTTAGTTAATTGAAACCCTTCTGGTTGCTCAATATAGACTTCTTCTTCTAAGTTTCCATTGAGAAATGCTGACTTGACATCCATTTGGTATACTTTAAATTTTCTGTAGGTGGAGAAGGCTAGGAACATCCTAATTGCCTCTAATCTGGCCACAGATGCAAAGGTTTCTTCATAATCTACTCCTTCAACATGAGAATATCCTTTACATACCAATATGAATTTGTTATTGATTACTTGCCCATTCTCATTCATTTTGTTTTTATACACCCATTTAGTTCCAATGACATTTTTGTTTTTTGGTCTTGGAACTAGTTCCTAGGTTTGATTTTTTTCAATCTGGTCCAATTCTTCATTCATAACATTGAACCAATTCTCATCTTTACATGCCTCTTTGATTGAGTTGGGCTCAATATGTGACAAAAGTGCTATTTTTGTTTGATACAACAATTGTCTTCTTGTGTGCACTTCATCACTCTTATTTCCAATAATCAGTTCTTCAGGATGATTCTTTTGAGTCATTCTAGAGGGTGTCCTTGTGTCTCTTCTTAGGGATTCTTCTCTTATCTCTTCTTCTTGAATATCCTCTTTGTATTCACTAGTATCCATATCATCCTCTTCCCTTTCTTCTTTATCCTCTTCTACTTCTTCTGCTTGTGTACCAACTGACTCATCATCATCTTCATCTTCACTGTCAAGTATAGTCTCTTGATTTTTGATCCTTATTGTTTTATGATCATCCACCTTGACATCTGCACTCTCAACAATCTTATGTAATCTAATATTGTAGCATATGTATGCCTTTTTGGTAGAGGCATATCCAAGAAATATACCTTCATCATATCTAGCATCAAATTTTTCGAGATTCTCATCAAGCCCTTTGATGTAGCACTTACTTCCAAAGACCTTGAAGTATTTCACCGAGGGAGCTCTTCCAAACCATATTTCATAAGGGGTGTTATTACTATTAATCCTGAGATGACCTCTGTTCAATATGTATACTGTTGTGCTCACTACTTCCCTCCAATATCCATCAGACAATTTTGCTTCATTGAGCATAGTCCTTGCAGTCCTGAACTGTTCTATTCCTTCTCTCAACAATCCCGTTTTGCTGAGGTGTTATGGTAGCATAGAATTGTTTTTTTATTCCATGGGTTTCACAGAAGAGATCAAACTCTTTTGAGGTGAACTCACCACCATTGTCTGATCTAAGACATTTGGTTTTTGTCTCCTTTTCATTTTCAACAAGGGTTTTAAACTCTTTGAATTTGTTAAGTGCTTCTGATTTTTCTTTGAGAAAACATATCTAACCCATTCTAGTAAAATCATCAATGAACAACATAAATTAGGACTCTCCTTGCAAACTCTTGGTCCTTGTAGGTCCAGATAGGTCAGTGTGAACAATATCTAAAGGTTTTGAGGTTGTGTATTCTTTTTCTTTGAACCTTATTATAGTTTGCTTCCCTAGTTGACAATGTCTACACATAGTATTTGAGGGCTTTATGATCTTTGGCAAGTTTCTTACTGCACTAAGATTGATGAATTTTACTATATTGTCAAAGTTAATGTGCCCCAACCTTCTATGCCATAGCCAAATTTCATCTACTAGATTTATATGTCATTCCTCATTCAATTTTGCATCTAGTATATATACATTTTCAGGAGTTCTAGGAGCAATACCAACCAATTTTCTTGTGTCTTCTCTCCTAATCTCACATTTCTGGGAATCAAATATGTAGAAGTTGTCTTGGTCACAGGTTTGGTTGACACTTAATAGACTAGGTTTCAGTTTTTCAACAAGCAACACATTTTTGGCTTTGTCTTTTCCCAAACTCATAGTGCCTTTCCCAAGTATGTTGCCTGAATCATTATCACCAAATGTAACTTTACCCTTTTGTTTCTTTAAGTCTAAAAACTTGTCCTTGTTACCTGTCATATGTTTTGAGCACCCACTGTCAACATATCAGAGGTCTTTTTTATCTTGGGCTTTTAAGGAAATAAGACGTTCCCTTTTTGACGTTTTGTCTCTCCAAAGTTTCTTTTGCTCTCTAATGAACTTTAGTTGTTCTGAAACTTCCATTAATTTGAAATTAATGGCCTTATGTACATAGTTATGTCATCTGAAGCATTCTAGGTCCCCTTCTTGTAGAGGTGAAAAGGAGTTATAGTTTCTGATTTTAACTCGATTTACTGCTTGTTTATCTTTAAGGTTATAGTTCTTAACCTTTAGATATTTTCTTCTATATGCTCTACAATTCATAGCTTTGTGTTCGAAATTAGAGCATGCAAAGCAATAACCAAAGAAAATGAGAGGATACCTGTGTTGATAAACCTTCTTTGGTATTGTCTTGTTTTCCTTCTTGATGGGTGGAAGTAGTCCTCTGGAGTTCTGGTTATTACTTGTCTTCTCTTAGTTTTTCTTCTTGAATGTACTGAGGAGAGCATTTGCATAAGATTTTGAGTTGACTGGGCTTTTTTCTTGAGAATAAACTATTCCATTTTTATTTCCTAAATCCCTTTGTGTGGTAATAATCTTATCCAATATTTTAGAGCTATTCTCATATCTTGTTTGAATGAGTTTTGTATCAAGTTCTTTTCTTAGGTGAACTATTTCTGCCTCCATTCTTTCACAGGTTATTTGTTTTTCTTTAAGAGACTTTTCTAGACTTTCTTCGATCCTATTTGCTTCTAGGATTTGGTTTTTCAGGTTGCTCATGGGTTTCTCCATCTCCTCTTCTTTCTGTTCATGTTTTTCCTTTTGTTCAACTACAAAAATTTTCAGCTGTCTATATCTGGTTTTGTATTTTCTTAATTCATCTAAGGCACTAGGAAGTTCTTCTTCCATATTAACTTCTGCTTCATCTTTTGACTCTTTCTCATGTTTAATGTCTTCTATATCATTAGACTCTTCAATACCTAGAAAACGGACTTCATCATCATCGCTGTCACTAGACTCTGATGAACTGTTGTTTTCTTCTTTTGAGTAAATTTTTTTTTTCCCTTTGTAAATTTTTTTCTTGTAGTTGGGTTTTTCCTTTTTCTTGTACTGTTTGTTTTTTTTTTCTTCATCTTCAGGGTCCTCCTTGGGATAGGGACACTTGGCTGCAAAATGGCCAACCTTTCTGCAATTAAAACATTTGAAAGGAAACTTGCCTTTGTACTTCCCTGATCCTTTCTGAAGTTTTTAATGAAATTTGCTTCTTCCACATTAGATTCTTCATCATGGTTGGATTGAAGTTTCTGCTTCTGATTCTTTGTTTTCTTGAGCACCTTGAAGGCTGCCTCTCCTTGTGAGAGATTCTCATGACCTAATCTTAACTCACAGGCTGTGAGGATTCCATACAATTCATCCATGGTGAGTTTATCTAGATTTTCTCGATCTTCAAGAGCGGACGCTTTAGGATTGTATAAAATAGGTAGCGTTCTTAGAATTTTTTCAACTAGCTCATTTTCTGATACTTCTACTCCTAATCTGTCTGATTGAATTAATAATATTATCAACTCTTTCGAAGTACTCAAAGATGTTTCTCTCATATTTCATTTTTAGGCCTTCATATTGTACTTTGAGATTCTGGAGTTTGGTCCTCTTAACCTTGGTATCTCCTGCATATATGGTTTCCAATTTATCACAGAGCTGTTTTGCATTATTACAGTTTAGTACCTTAGCAAGGATTTTCTTACTCAGTCCAACTTGTAGTGTGTTTAAGGCTTTTGCATGTTCCCAAAACTTTTTCCTGTCTTCTTCTTCTATGGGCGTGGATTTTGGAAGATCATATCCCTTTTAAACTAATGTCCATACTTCCAGTCCAACGGAAATTAGATAGATTTTCATTCTAACACTCCAGAAGACATAGTCTTCACCATTAAATAAGGGGATTTTTGATGACATCTTCAACTGCTGATCCATTCTGATGTATATTCAACTTCAAGTGATTTAAACCTTTTGTGAAGAGACCCTCTTTGATACCAATTGGAGGATCAGATCCTGTCATTGAGAGGGGGGGGGGTGAATCCGTGACACAATAATTTTATCATTTTCTTTTATTTATGCAAATTGAATTTTGACACAATATTTTATCGTGGAACCCAATTGGGAAAAACCAAAAACGCTTTTCTATTAACTGCAATTTTTTTTTTACATGTTACATAATAGGAAGATATTCTTCCTTTTCGATCAACACCAACTGATCAAGATGCACCCGCAACCTTGTTCACTAGTACCAACTGGTAGGAGTCTACGACCCCCTGTTTAGTCAGCTACAACTGACAAGGAATCACCAACTCCCTCTGCAGGCACTGACCTACCCTTGCACAACCCCACGACCCTTATTTTATGAATCTGGAAAAAACTTCTGTATCAAGTCTTTACTGCATCTTTCTCTGCTCCTGTGATTTAATATAACTTTTGATTCGAACTACAAAGACACTTTCTTCTCACCACTCTTTCTTGTTTATATATTCTTCAAATTGGCGTGAGTGTTATACACTGTGTCCCTTTATTTGGACCATCACACCTCTTCGTTTAACTTAACCTTAATCACTATTTTAACATTTTTATCGTGAATGATTTTTCTTAAATTTATCAAAGTTATGGATCAATTTCGTCCTTTTAACTCGATCCTGAATCTATGCATTTATTTGCAGAACTGAGTTCTGCAGAGGCGCTTCCTTCAAACCATTACATGTAACCGAGTGATACAAAACCACAGGCTTATCAATTTAGCGATGTATTATATCCTACCTTTTTAATCTCTTATTCCATATAACCAATGGCGGTGACCAGACGCTAGGCCAAACGAGTGCGTGAGCGCTTATCAAATCAACGGTCATGATTTAATCCCCTGATGAGATGGATGACAGTCGAGACTTTAGGACTTCGGGATTTCAACTTTTCAAATTTTCGAATAAGATTTCATCGAACAGATTAGACGGTTCACTTTTATTTCACATAACCAGATCAATGGTCATGTTCGATCCTTAAACTTATCCTTTCATTGCTTAAACTGTCGTCTGGGACTTAATCAAGCATTTAGATGGATGACCACCATTTACTCTTGGACTTCAACTATTCTACTTACACTATCCTTCCACTGTAATATGATCAACGATTGAGAATACACCTGGAATGATCTTCAGATCGGACGACTAGTGTCCACTTCGGGACTTGCGGAATCTGCTGGTGGTGAAACTCCTGAAGTAAAACTCCCGCAGTGAAGTAACTTGCTTACGTCACTTAATGACGTGGCATGAGTTGAGTTTCTATCATGTGTCACTCTGATTCTTGATTTGCACGTACCTGAAATGCTGATTTCAACTTGACACTTGTCATTATCTGACTGTGCCACATGTCCTTGTTTACATGGTTTGTCAACATGGTCTATCACATGTCCTTGCTGATGTGGTCTGCTGACGTAGATCTCCCGATGTGACACATATTCATATCCTTGATCTAACGGTCAGAATATAATCCGAAGGGTATCTCAGATCGACGATTGAGAGTGACTTCAGAATTTTGGCTTTTGGGACTTCGGGTATTTTGATATCTCGATTTCACAAATCTTCTGAAGTGAGATTCCCAAAGCATAACCTCCTCACATCTTTAGACCCAAAGTGAATTATGTTCGTTTGATCAAGATCTTAGATCGACGGCTCAATCTGTCTGTGATGCTGCTTTGCCTTGGTTTAAGTCTAATGACCCTCCATCTTTTCTTATCCTATCCTTCCACTTAAAGTGATCTGATGGCTGACGGATATTCGGATAATTGAATTCTCAATCGTTTTTCCCCACTTATCCTATCCTTCCATTTAAGGTGATACAATGGTCGTGAATACTCTTGAAGCAGATTAACAATCAAGGATGATTTCAGAACCACAACTTGCGAGTGATTTAATGTGTCACCCAAAATCCGCAATTTGAAGTTGTGCATTGTTGGTGAGTTAACCACAATCATGGGTATTCGAAGCTATAAGATTTGACGGTCCTGACTGATTGTGGGATTGGAAATAACACAATATTTAATTCTCCTTTCTATCTCCACAATCTATTCCTGCTGTTGATATGGCGATTGCGCATCCGACGGTCATGATTTAATCCAACTTAATCTGATCATTTGTTGGATTAACCACAGTCGTTGATATTTGAGTTTATGAGATCTGACGATCTAGAACGATTGCGGGATTATAACTAGCAAGTTGTTTAATTATTCTTTCACTCTCTACAATTCATCGTGCCATCTCTTCTGAGCTTTGATATTTATTCACTAACCCTCCTGAGATTTTATCTTTGCACATCCAACTGTTTGACATCAGCCATAATACTATTGATATCATTGACAATTCGTCATACCAACTTATCATCACATCAATGACATCGTCTATTGACATCAATGATAATACATCAATGAAACTATGTCCAACACTACCACTGCCAGAGGATTCACTTGAAGAGCCATTTCGAAGTTTTGAGTGAGAGGTACATTAGACGAGAGATGAGCGAAATTGCCAAAATCTGAATCGCAGGAGTAGTTTCCTAGCACGTGGAAATCTGTCGACGAGGGTTTGTTGAAGGCTTCTAAATTGGTGACAGTATGTTTTAGGTACCTTTCCCTATCGATCCTAATCATGTTGGTATGCCCCTTTAGTGGAAACCAGACGTGAGCCTAGTCCATGCTAAAGTATCCATTCAATTTCTCAGACCAATCTCGACTAAGTAGCAGTCCATAAGATTCTGGTATATCTACTACAATGATGTCAATTACTTGAACAAATTTCGGGTGTGTAGCCATTCTGATCATGACATCCTTAAGTTCCCCAATAACGTTTACCTGAGTTCTGTCTAGTTGTATAATGTGTTTATCAATTTTGATCAGAACTGTGTTCAATTCTTGCAGATTGATAATGGCATGACATTGGAGGATGCCCCTGAATCAAGTAAACAATTATGGAGGTTTCTGTTGAAGACTTCAAATGTTAAAAGGAAAGGTGGGACAAATAACTTTCCTCTTTTGTCTATAGAACAAGCATTCACATTTGGTTTGTTCTTTGGATCTTTGGGAGATGGGACCTCACCTAGGTTAGTGCTTGTTATAGGGGCTTCTATTGACCTTAAGGTCTATAACATAAATTCCTTTTGTTGGGGAATTCTACACTTGTCCATGACCGACACATTAGCCTTCAAATTCTTTGTCTTCTACTATGTTGTAGCCTATATTGGGTGACTCCTATGTATGTATGTTTATAGGATTTCTTTGGGAGGCAAAAGGTGCTTTCGAGTGATCGGTTTTTTGTTTTCCCCTCAAATATTGGACAATGATAAGGTCACTTGAGACCGATTGACCCTTACTTTGTGTTTGCACCGCCAAAACCTTAACAGATGGTTCCCAGACTTCAAGTACATCATCGAGAGGCATCAGCAAGTCATGATCCCATAACAACATGGTTGTTTCTTCCGGTGGCTCATCTTCTTCCCAATCAACGATGTTCATCGCTAAGCTGCTTGATTGTTTAGTAAGAGAAACTTTGTCTAGGAACTGATTGGCCATTAAATTCATAGTGTGCACCCATTGGGGACAGTCTCTTTCAGAATGTTTCTCTTGATTATATGTATAAAAAGAGTCAGATGCTACATTACCCAGGTCGATGTTTAAGTTGGTTGGGGGAGGGTCAATCGCTTTGAAAGGTAGATTTCTCTTAAAAAAGGGTTTATAGGGCCTTTGACCTTGGTTTCCTTCCTCAACACTTCTTTTCATGTCTATGATTTCATTTGATAGTTTCTTTATCATCCATTGTAGGTCTTCTATGTCCCCACTTCCCTTTTCAAGACCTTGTTCTATTTTTTTTCCTAGGGGTCTAGTCAACAAAAGTCCTCTCCTAGGTGGAGGTTGAACTTCCTTCTTAACTAGTGAGACTTGGCCCTCTTTTCATCCCTTCATTTGGAATTCAATCGTTTTGGATTCCTCAAAATTTTCAGCTAGGGTATGTTTGGAAGCCCTTTTCACAAACATGGAAATGGAAGCAAGGAGAGCGTTAACATATACCTCAATTTGCAACTCCTGCGTAGGTTTAGCTTCGGGTTGAAATTTGTTCAAGATAGTGTTAAACTATTGATTGAAGTCTTTAACCTTCTCTTTTGAACTCATGGTGGCGGTGAAGAGTTCAACCATTAAATCTCATGTGGTGGTTTCTTTTGCAAATTTGTCTAAGAAATATTTTTGAAACTTCGTCCAACTAGTTATGGACCCCACAAAAAAGTTAAAATACCAAGTCGAGGCCGAATTCTCAAAGATATAGGGAAAAATCCTACACACTACTTCCTCGTGTTGTATGTTCATCAATATTATAGCTAGTATGAACTTTTTAATATGGTCTTTAGGAAATCCATAGGTTTCCGGGTTGAATTTGGGAAGTAATTTTTCTGGATGTCGAGGGAGGTTATGTACTTGGCCTGGGATTGCTAGAGTATCTCTGGCCAACCAAGGTTGATTATTTGGAAGTGGATTGTGCCTTTCTTCATTATTATAATTTTTATGCTCCACGTTGTCTGATTCTGAAATTGAGTGATCCGATTTAAACCCTTCCTCGTTAGATTCAAAATTGTCTGGCTTAGAGTAGTAACCAACTGGTTTTTCAGGGATCAAATTAAGGGGTTGTTTGATATCAATGAAGGAAAAATATATCAGGTCTTCTACTGTGTGAATACAAACCTAGTTGGGGGTATCGACCACTGGTATGCTTACTTGTTTTCTATGAGGAAGTAACGGGGCTAAGGGTAACGACCCAATTTGTCGAGCGTAAACTCTTGTGATTCTTCTAAATTGGTTCAACTCCTCGTGGGGAAGAGCGTAAGGTATTTTAGGGAATAGGTTTTTTTCCTCGTGTTGGGATATGTTACTCATTTAAGGAGTACTCTCTGTATGTGGGTTTTCTTGAGAATGACTAGCCATGCATGTGGGCTGTTTTAAATCTATAGGCTATGCGAAATATTAAATCAAAAATATTGTTACCCATTCATTCATAACCCTCCTTCTAGCACCAATTCTGTTGAGGGGTCCAAGATCCCTTTAACTCAATAGTGGGAACCAAACTTGCCTTAGAGGCCCAATTAGACTCTGCAACATTTGATGGTGGAATGGTTCTCCAGATATTTCAATCTATCTAATTTATCGATGGGATTACTTAGTGATTGACAGGATGAGTTTCTGTGAAAGTTCCTCCTTCAGATTAAACATTCTATTTTTGTCTTTTCTTTTATTAGATGTGTTTGATAAAATGAGGTGCGTTGGTATAAACCAACTAAAAGAGGGGATTCTTAACTACTGAAGAAGGTTGATCCTAGTATAACCCTCGTGCTCAAGCATGCAGACAAAGATATTCACACCTATTACAAGTCTAGTAATAATACATTAACTTGTTGGTATTTCAACAGTGACTGAGATATGATTATTGAAAGAAAATATGCATGCAATAAGATGATTGCAATAAAAATAGTTTCCTTAGCTCTACCATCAATCACACATTAACACAACGATTTGATTTTCATCCTTAAGAACAAAAGAACTGCTAAAATATTGAAACATATAGCTTATCAATAGATTCAAAAACTCTTACTCATTACAACATCAATTACTGAGATAAAATTTGGAAGTAATTCCTCCTCAATCCAATCACATAACGTCTTTGATGAAAAACAAAATTTTGTCTCTGGTTCTAAACAGAACTTGTTGGCCCTTGACCAAGTTTTGAGGAAACATTAGTCGTGTTTGACCACTTTTTGGACTTCGACAGGCTGGTCGAAGATGGAGCGCCCAGGCGGAGCAGAGATCGCGGGATCTCACTTATTTTGCGGGCTTGTGGACCCAACAAAGGGTTTAATAGGGTTTATGTAATGGGTTAAGGGATGTCATCCCATGGGATTACCCATGATTACGCCTTTTTGTAAATGTATAAATAAGTAGCTAAGCGATGTAAGAAGTTTGGTTGGCTATGTGCACAATATGTTGTAAGTGTTAATGTTGGCTTAGTGCAAGAGGTTGTAAGTTGATTTGTGCAAATAGAGGCTCTATGCCTTGACCTAATTTTGGGAAGGAGGATCTAGTGCGCATATCTCTTGTCCTATGCAAAGTTTGGCTATGTGGCTTTGTGCCCAGGAGCGACCGAATGTAAGAAGATTGAAGACAAATAAAGAAGAAGAAGAAGTTGGTGGATGTATCCACACACTAGGGTGAACCACGTATATCCTGTGTCTTGATGAGCTTTGTGCGGTGTGAATTATGTTTTTTATATGCTTAGTTCTATTGTTATCATGTATGATGAATGCATATGATGTTGTTTCTTAGTGATTAATGGTATTAAAGATAAATGAATGCTATATCTAAGCTAATGCTATGTGCTAAGTGATTGAAAGTGCTTGATCTTTATTGTTACTGTGTTGATCTGTAATAAGGGTTTAATCTACAATGTGAATAAGACTCATGAACTAATGCATTTTGTTGTCTAAGCGCTCTGCTAAGTGTTGTAATCATAGATCTGTGTCCCACATTGGTTTTAGACACTTGAGTCCTACAACCCCCCTACCTCTACCTCAGGTGAGACTTCATTTGCTTCGCAGGTGTTGCCAAAAGGGCCGGTAGTTAGGGTTTTGTTGGTGCGTTGTTGAAGCGTTGAACCCTGGGTCTCCCCCTGTGCCAACAAATGGTTCCGTTGTCGAGGCCTGAAACTGTGATTGCTGGGAACTAAAGAAAAGAGAAAGTCCCATGCGTAGATCTGTTGATGTAGTGCGCAATATTCTAATTGACTTGCGAAGCGCGGCGCTAAGAAAGAAACTTGATCTGAAGAAAAGAGGTAAGATCTTAAAGCTTTGTGCTCTAGTAAGGGTAAGATAAGTGAATTTTTTTTCTTCGAAAGCATGAATCTAGGTATGTTTGATAGATTCTATCCTAGTCTGAATGGTAGGCCCTAGTTAGAAGAAAGAATTGATATAAATAGAGAAAGATATGTTATTCCTATGCATAGAAAGAATTTTTGGACTAATAAGTGGATGCAAAAACCTAGAAAGAATTTTTGTAGATTGTAGGTCCAACACTGTGATCCCAGTATGCAATACAGAAAAGGCCGAGGCTCGTTTAAAAGGAAGAGAGGATTGACACTATGTTATAATTGCATAAGAACAGAACATATTGCTAAGGAATGCCCTGGTACAGGTCCTATTTTTCTTTATTGTAAAGTTATTGGTCATAAGGTTGAGGATTGTCCAAAAATGTTTGCTAAAGTTGAAAAGATGAACACGAGACAATAAAACTTTGAAGAAAGTCAAGAGGCTAAGAACATGTTGGGGAATCATAAAGAGAAAGAGTTTGAGACTATGATAATACAGTTAAAAGAAGTAATGGATGATCACAGAGACATCAGTTTACCAGAGATCTTGAAAGAAAAACAATGCATAGTTACAAGAATAGAAGACTTCGACATAGATTGTGTATTGGATGAAGAAACACACGTGAATATTATGCCAGAAAGTACTTGGGAAATTTTGGGAAGGCCTGCTATGATAACTTCAATAGGGAGGATAGGCATTTTTAAAGGAAAGATGATAACCCTATGTGGAAGAATTACTAATATACCTATGATTTCTCATGAAACATCGACTAAAGAAGAATTTGAAGTCATTAAATTTGTTGAGAACAACGCCCCTTTTCCACTTTTGTTAGGAAAGACTTGGATTGAGAAGGATCAGATCAGAAGGAAAGCATAGGAGGAAGCTACAAAACATAAAAATAAAGAACTAAGGGACTTCATAACCAAAAAAATAGAGCAACTAATAGAACAAGAGGATAAGTCGAAGCAACAAAGGGCAAGAGAATTAGCTGTCAAAGTTGAAAGAGCGCAAGAAGGCTTGAAGAACCTGTCCATGCAGGAAATAAGTATAGCCAACCTGGAAATAATAAGAGAAGGGACATTAATCTCAGAATCTATAAGATCACATCAACAGTGTGAATCCTTTCACCAGGAGAGAATAAGAATACAAATGGGAAGAGGATTCCAGAAATTGTTAGAAAAGCTCAAATCACAGGAAAGAAGGCCAGGAAGCTCAATAAGAAGAAATATAAGATAGAAAAACTACAAGAAGCTATAGAGAACAGAAGGAAGACTTCACAGGAGGCAGATCTACAGAACTTGAACCTCATCAGAATAGCAGAACCACGCAGAATGGGACTTCGCCACGGTGAAGCTATATGATCGTTGGAGGCACCCCAACTATTAGAATGACGCCCTAGAACAACTAGAAAACACAGTTATGAGAAAATGGACCATTGTGACCATGCCATAACGGACGGATTCACATTGATGGCCACATTCCTGATTGTTGGAGGAATTCGTTACGATGCTTTCTTATTTAACCTTTCGGATGTTGCATCGAGACCACTTTTTTCCACCCGTGATTACCCAAGCTACCAGAGAATAGATTGTATATCACGCTGTAATTTATAAGACCTCGCCATCCATTGGATTAACTCACTTATCCATTCGCCTACCCGATCCAATTTTCTACAAGTGTGGATGTCGGGCGAACCTAGCGTGTTAGAGATATCTGTTGGGGAGATCCTTACGAAGATAATGGTTGATAGACAATTTTCTGTAGGAATACAGGTGTCGTCGACTGGGGGACTACAAGAATCCCCTTAGACTAGATGTCATTCTAGCTGTGCTAACCCTGCGACTGAGAAGAGAAGTAAGCATCACGATGATCTGGCTAACATGAAGTAGATCCCGTCGGTCTTGCCAGATTACATACTGGCTTTGGCTGGCGCAGTTAATCGTGACATAATCCCATGTGATTTTGAGTATACGTTGATCACTGCGTACATCCCGAAGGGGATATGTGTAGTTGGACTCTAGTTGGGACAGATCCCAACTCTGAAGAACATCAACTTTAATCTCGGTGATGTTGGGACTCAGAAATGTCGTATTTTCATCCACCTTTCCCTTCACTATTCCTTACATTTCATCGCCCAATTAAACCTTCATCATACCATTTTCATAAATACATTTGGGTTTCACATAATTATTTTCCACTTTATTCATTTT
>ML791923.1:344651-357817 GCA_009831015.1 Picea engelmannii
TGATTGCAGCAACATAGATTAGATTAGATTAGTTCTACTTCAGTCCTGCATATACAGTGCGTGTGCTTCGTCAGTCTACGTACCCCGGGTTGACAATTAAATGGTTGGGCAAGTACTATAACGACATATATTTCGCCTAACAGGTGACAGAAATAACTACGCCATGCTCGTACCCCATAGGTATTTGATGAATATGACTAGGAAGAAGCCGCGCATAGTCTCCTAGCCGTGGATTAAGGAGCTAGCATAGTCCACGATACTTAATGTAATGAATATCCCTCACTTTGGCCGACATCAGGAGGTTAATGCTTGCGTTAAAATCCTCTTGTTGTGTTACCATGGAGGATATTTGTGGCTCGACAGGCGCATCACTATGGATCCAATGCTGATCCACCTGATCACATGACTGAGCATGTAGGGATCAGACTGTCAATAGTTCTACCCAGGGAAGACTCCAGATCACTCCGACACAACGCATAAAGGAGGATTATGGTGATGTAGAAAATGGAAAGAGAGGCTACAAGGCAACCTCTATCTAGGATGGCGCAGTGCGCCTCGCTTGCCAACTTGTAGTTGGCAATATTGTCATAAAGAACCATCTGACACAGGTCACTAGTTTTGTAGTAGACCTCGCTGGGAAGTGCGTGGAGGAGATGCAAATGAATTGGGTGAGTTACCTCGTCAACGAGCTCGAGAAAGACTGCCGCGAAGCGCATGATCAGGGGTATGAATTCCATTTCAGCTCGTTACTTGTATTAATCACATTTGTCACTTGGAAGATGGCAGAAGGAGTGAAATTTCCATGAGTTGAGCCATCAGAGCCGTTGGCCTCAAGGTTCTCCACCTTGTGGTATATGAACGACATGTCGAAGCAGTGGCATTTGAACGATGTGTTCCATGCCTACTACCAGCAACTGAAGCGTGCTATTGATGCATTTCCATGCATGAACCCAAACACATTACACCAGTACATACTAGTAGCAAAATTACACACAGATCGAGACTTTATCTATATCACTGCACGAAGGGATTAGAGAAAGGAGGAGTTACAATCCTATTATAATTTGACCAACGAAGACATGGAGGAGATCACCAAAGAATGGTTGATGAAGTTACTTGTACTGATTGAATATGCAGATCTCTCCAACGCAGACATCATAGGAAGCCCCTTGGTCACCCGGGTCGAGCATGTTGGGAAGAGCAGCGCGAAGAAAAAGAAGAAAAAGGTAGAAGTCCAACATATAGAAATTGATGAAGAGGACATCACCTTTGCAGAAGATGGATCTGGCTCGCCAGAAGGGGGAAGAGAAAACCAAGGCAATGGAAAAGGAGGAGGGGATGATGGAGAAACACAAGAAGAATGTGAATCTACACCACCACAGGACCCCCCTACTGAGGCAGAAACACAAAATAAAAGGAAGGTTTCCCCACAAAAACCTTCGACAAGAAAGAAGATGTGCACTAGTAAGCCCAAGATGAAGGCCACACTCATAGAGGATGACATTGATCTAATCATCGTAGTTGTCGAGGATGCTTTAGAGGATATCTTGCAGTGATATGGAGCAAATAAGGAGACACTATATGAAAGAATCGAGACAGAGCCGAAGGAGATACAAAATGCCATCCATTCGAGCCACAAAATACCTACTGCGCCTTCTTCGTCGAAGATTGCAGAGTTAGGGGATGAGCCTGCTGAATTACGAAGACTAGCAGATGCAACAGAGGCTCAAATTCAATGAGTCCAAGAAGCAAAGGAACAAGCTACATGAGTCTTGAAGCAAGAAAAGGAGGAGTTCTTAGAGAAACTACGAGCTGTGCAGTCCTGCGTAACCGCCTATGAGAAGGAGAAAGATGAAATTTGGGCGATGTTCGAGGAGGACAATGCAAAGTAGAAAGAAAAAAGATCAACTACTGGTAGAGCAGACTGGGGTCAAAGAAGCGATGACTAAAGCACTTCGCTCTGTGGCAGGATTGGCACAGGAAGAACAAGAGTTAGTCGTGATTCATGTGGGGAAGCTTGCTAAGGCCATTCAACAGCTTCAAGCATGGGTAATGGAGTTGGAGCTTCAAGCAGTACCTAGCACTCCACAGGAAGTGCGCGACCAAAGGGAGGAAGCTGCTAAGAGCGCAATTGAAAGGATGAAGTTCCTCGCCTTAGAATGTAAGAAGTTGAGTGATCGAAGTGAACAAACCTATGAACACATCGCATAATATATGGAGCTGAGGAAACTGGAAGCACAACTCCAGGAGGCACAGTGGCAGGGATCCACCATGCAGATGCAGATGAAGCTACTCACTGCGGTCAAGTGAATGAAGAGATCACAGGAGAAATGCATAGTCCAGCAACATATTACTGCCATCCAGATCAAAGTCATGGAAGTTACACAGAGACTACAGCTGGTGGAGGATGAAGCCTACACAATTTTTGAAGAGGTTGAAGGACAAGGCTTGCAGCTAGACCAAGTGATTACGACAGTGGAAAAAAGCCTGGAAGAGCCTATTACAGAGAAACTCATTTAGGAATTCACTAAGCAGGAGGATCTGGAGATGCAGCAAGTTGAGGCAACTCAAGCTAAGCTCGAGGCCTTTGAAGGAGCGTTTCCTAGATCTAAGTGACTCGGAACGAGTCACAAGTGAGTGTTGGGGGCCTTTTGACCCTTAACCAAGTTTTGAGGAAACATTGGTCATGTTTGACCACATTTTGGACTTCGACAGGCTGGTCGAAGATGGAGCGCCCAGGAGGAGCTGATATCGCGGGATATCACTTATTTTGTGGGCTTGTGGACCCAACAAAGGGTTTACCAGGGTTTATGTAATTGGTTAAGGGATGTCGGCCCATGGGTTTACCCATGATTAGGCATTTTTGTAAATGTATAAATGAGTAGCTAAGTGATTTAAGAAGTCTAGTTGGCTAAGTGCACAATATGTTGTAAGTGTTAATGTTGGCTTAGTGCAAGAGGTTGTAAGTTGCTTTGTGAAAACAAAGGCTCTGTGCCTTGACCTGATTTTGGGAAGGAGGATCTGGCGTGCAATGCACAGATCTCATGTTCTCTGTGGAGTTTGGATCTGTGGGTTTGTGCACAGGAGTGACTAAATGTAAGAATATTGAAGTCAAATAAAGAAGAAGAATAAGTTGGTGGACGTAGCCCCACACTGGGGTGAACCATGTATATCCTATGTCTTGATGATCTTTGTGCGATGTGAATTATGTTGCTTATCTTCTTAGTGTTGTTTTTATCATGTGTTATGAATGCATCTGATGTTGTTTCTTAGTGCTTAATGGTATTAAAGATAAATGAATGCTATATCTAAGCTAATTCTATGTGCTAAGTGATTGAAAGTTATTGATATTTATTGTTACTGCGTTGATCTGTAATAAGGGTTTAATCTGCGATGTGAATAAGACTCATGAACTAATTCATTTTGTTGTCTAAGCGCTCTGCTAAGTGTTGTAATCACAGATATGTGTCCTGGATTAGTTGTAGACACCTAAGTCCTACAACCCCCCCTGCCTTTACCTCACGTGAGACTTCATCTGCTTCCCAGGTGTTTCCGAAAGGGCCGATAGTTAGGGTTTTGTTGGTGCATTGTTGAAGCATTGAACCCTGGGTCTGCCCCTGTGCCAACAAAAATTCTCAATTAAGGTTGTTCAGAAATAGTTCTTTACAATTCTCAAAAGAGAGTATTTTCGCAAAACCATCGACCCTTTTTAAAAGGTCAATCCCATTATTTATAAAGAATAACAACTAAAAATAGTAGCTACAAGTTTGTGTTAAGTAAAACAAAATATTTCCATGTGGCACTTGATCTCTTTGTTCTCTGGAAATCATATCGTGGTTCTACTGGAGTGGATGACTCTTCTCATATTCTGAACATTTGACGAAGAGGTCCTTGCATGTGTTAGCATATGAGAATCTGTGCTGGTCCATTGGGGCTGAAAAGATTTCCTTCACTTCTACTGCTCGTTCTCTGCATTTGATGATTTTGGCACTCAAACACTACAAAACTGCACGAGCCTTGATCAGATGTTCCATAAACTAATGTATTTAACCCAGTGTCATGCTTTCCACCTATGTGATCTCCACTGCCCATGCTGAGTCTTGTTATGCATGTCATTTGACTATGTCATGTAAGTCGACAAAAACTTCGGGTGAGCCAAACTCTGGGAGGCCAATGTATTTCATCTCCCGATTGATCTTTTCCTAGCCTCTTTCTCACTCGCACACTTCTTTTGTATCTCTCACTGAGGTTCCTGGGCCATACTTACCCAATATTCGACTTCTTTCCTGATCCAGGAGATGTTTCTATACCTTAGCACTCGAATACCATGCTCCTCTGTGTCTCATCCCTTCTGCACTATGTTGATGTAGTCAATTCGTTCTACTGCTTGGTATGTTTTTTCATACCATCTCTCCACATCCTTGAAGGTTGTCAGTGCCATAATGATATCTTCTCTGAAATTGGCTATACCTGCAGTGAAGATATGTCTTTCACTTGTGAACTTTTCATATGCATATTGTAACTCACTCTTCATAAAAACGGTGGCCAATGTTGAGGTTTGATAATATTTTTCCAAGTAGCGCAGATGGTCTAGCTCCTTCAGTGCAATGACTAATTATTTTTCATCTCGCTTCACTTGAGCCAACATGGAATAAGTGATAGCAATCCCTGTGCCGATGAGCTCAGATGCCTTTGCATGTTTTGTTGTGAGAATCTTCTCCTCCGTGGTAATGAGAATCGAGCTATCCAGCGTGAGTCTTTTCTTGGTGGTCCTCCTCATGATATCTTTCCTCTTCCTGTCATACTCGATCTCCTATATATTGGCGACCTCATCAACAGGCTCAGGGATTTGTTGTTCTCCCCAGGTTAGAGTGTTTCCCAAGCTTCCTTCTGTATGTATTTGTTCTAGGACTGGTTCTTATACTTATTTCATATGTCCCGATGGCTCGACCTCTGTCTGGTGTTCATCAAATGGTGAGGTATCAGGAAAAATTGAATATTCAGTGATATGTTCAGTACTTACTTGGTGATTGGTTATCTAGGTTCCGATATCTGGCTGTTGCACTTCCTCTTTTTGTCCACCTGAACCTAGCTCATTCCTAGAGTTGTCTTTCGGGGTCCCCTATAGGTCGACAAACTCAGTGTCTAAGACACTTTTGGTCTCATGGTATCCCTGTCGAGGGTTTGGAATTGATGCATCGAGACTGGGAGTAGATGTTCCCCCAGGTTCTTTCTCCTCTGTAATCAGTATCAAAGTTACAAGTGAGACCTCTGACCTCTCTTCATCATCATAGATGGTTATTAGATCAAACAAGGGATTTGGCACACCCATTTCAACTGGTGTTCTTGGATTCTCATACTAGGTTGGAATGGTCACCGATGATCTAGCCTATGGTGATGGAACTCTAGGGTTTTCTAGACCGGTGGTTTCCTCCAGTTGTATTGACTCTGATCCATTTAGCTCTTCTCTAATTATGATTGGTTCGGTTGGGGTGATCTCATCATTTCTGTTAATTGAGGATCATTCTCTAGATGGTCGATGATTCTTCAATATCCTTCTACTAACAACAACCCTCTCCTTTGTGCCTATGTGGTTTTAGTTTCTCTGTATTCTTCTATAAGCCTAAGAGCTTATTGAGTCGACTGTTCTATTATTTCCACCTGCTCATCCATACTCATAGCTTTGAAGCTAGTCATGTTCAGGTTAGCTTTTCTTTGTAATACCTCCTCCCATTCATGAGCACATTCTGTAAAAATCTCATATTCAAACTTGTTATGCACGTATGGCCATCAAGAAGAGACTTGTGAAGCATGTTGGGGAACTAGGCCTTTAGGGTCATGCTTGTGAAACCGGATTGTCGGGAACCTGTATTCCAGCTGACTCAAACCCTCTTGTTTATCTTGAGTAGTGTCCTTCACTATATAAAACCCTACATGGAAACCGTAGGGGATGAATGCTCATTTCTTGTCCTTAACCAAAGTGGCATTGTAGCCCTACATGATAGTCTGGTAACAGATTTCTCCTACAACAAGTTGTTCTAGGATGTGAACGGGGAGAAAATGTGGTGCTCCGGTGGCCCCGAACACCCTGATATAGGTTGTGTTCTCATCTAGATACCAGTGACCTAGTTTTAAAATCATTTTCTTGGCCACTACATACATCCTTGGGAATTCCTTTTTAAATATAATGAAATAAATTTGGGCAATGAATTCATCATAAATAAGGGCATAATAATTCTTGTACCTCTTTTCCCATAGGATGCTGAAGTAGACATGTACATGTAGCTCTGCGACGTGCCAACTCAAATTCATACCGACGAAGACATTCCTCGTGCATATTACATCTAGCATATACAAGGCCATGTGAAAAGAGGGTGCTTATCCCTCCTTTGGTGATTGGGCTTGCAGTATACTGGTGCTCAATTGCTTGGAGATAATTTCTTCCCAATTGAAGCTACTCCCAGAAATTTCCACAGTGTATGCCAGGCGAATCCATGCCTACGAGAACTTAGCGTAGTATGTTTCTCCGTATAATCGGCAGATTAGAGCCATCAAGTAGATATATGACTCCCTCAAATTCACTGTCCCATACCAGCCGTTGCTCCGGTTCATAAATTTCTTTTCTTCCTTCAACCAAGAATCCATTAATTGACTGGTGTCATGGAATTCATATAACTTCACCACAAAGTTTGTGTTCAACCACTCCTTCGGGTCCCTGATTTTGTAGTACTTCTGAGACCTCTGTAAGGATAAAAAATATGACACATCTGCCATTCTCATCATTGATTAGGAACTTATGTGCATCGATCAATTATCCAACTCAAGGTCTCATTGCAGGGAAAGACTAGAGTTCGACAGGCTACCAGATGCAAGCACGACTGTCAGATATTCAGGAAAATATGGTCGTCGAGCTCCCTTACATCTGGGTTGCTGTGTGGGATAAACTCCGAGTAATCTTCCCAGTTGATTCTGTTGAATAAATCTCCCCACCGTGGGAGCATTATTTTTTATCCAGTGGTTGCTTCTGTATCGCCAAAAGAGGGAGGTTGAATAAATGCCTTCTTGTTCGATGTTTTGATGACTGGCTCCGCTCTATGAGAAAATTCCATCTGCCTCGCCATGTTAGGAGAAGACCCTTCACCCATCTCTGCTTCCTTTAATTTCGGTGCTCTTGGCGAGCGTATGGTCATTAGCTTCCTTGGAGGAATTTTCCCTGCAGATAGAACAACGTTAGACATTGTGTTGCACATAGGATGTCGATACATAAAAATTACAATCGCCAAACTGATAAAAATTAACACATACCTCTTCTTCGTGCTAGCTTAACCTGTTTTTTTTGAAAGTTTGAGAATCAAACACAACTCTTGAGACGGTCTCTTCACTTCTTCGGATAATCTAGAAATGGGAAACTTGTGTGCAGAATGAAGGTGTTCGAAGCTGTCTTAGTGATTTAAGTAGAGATAATACTTACCTTGTCGCATCAGTTATTCAATTCAGGGTATGAGTGTGGTTCTACAAAATCTATCACCAGATGTTCATTATGTTCAAGATTAAATGCAGTTGTAGGTTAGCGGCATGGGCGCAGGATATAATGTGTTTTATCGACAATTTCAAATTCTCGTTGTTCAATCGACGCATGGGGTAGAAACGTATGTGGAGAAAAACATTATCTAGCCAACTAAATGGAAGAATATGATCTTATTGTGTGCTGAAAATGTCCCATCATTCCACTAAATTAATGAGTGAATCAGGAGTTGGGGATTTTCGTTAGACCATGTTCGTTGATATCTCTCGAAAAAAAATCCGATGCCGACCCATCTTTTCGTATAGCGCTGATGTGGAAATGCGGAGTTGGAAGTGTGACTAGGACACAGGGAAACCTAAGGTGACTCAGGATGAAATTAGGCCGTACAAAATTCCTACACGGAAAAGATACGTGGCACTTGAAACTGGCGTCTTCATTTAATTGTGTTATTCGAAATTAGGGACTTTTCATTAGCTAATAGTTTTAACATGTCCTATCCTACCGATGTCGAAAAGGGATCAAGGATCGATGATAAGTTTAAATTTTTTTTCTTAGATTACCCCCCCTTGAAACTTACTGATGCCGAAAATGCATCGGGGATCGGCAATGTGTAAATGCGGAAATTTTCAATGATTTAACCTTTTGGGATTTCACCGATCCCCAATAAAACACATCAGTAATAGTCTATCGGAGGTTCATCATGGCCCATGTCAATGCTTATCCCTCTTGTATTTCGCCGACGTCGATGAGAAATAGGCCACCTCTTGAATCATCTTTGCGAACAACTAGCGCACATCTACTCCTTTTTTACCGATGTCGATGATAGATCGACGATCAACGATTATTGTTACTATGTAGTCATTTCTACTTGTTTGGAATTTGCTAATCTCTAAACATAAGTGCGCAGGTCACAAATTTCACTGCAGATTCTTAGTTAAAATGCAAAGTTCTTTCTAAACACAAAGGTTTCATATTTACAGGTTCACACAAATCCAATTTTATCGATGAAGAGACATGAAAACAAAATAAGCAATCCCTCCACAGTGGAGTCAATTCAGAAAGAAAAACAAAAGAAAACAAGTGGTACCCAAAAGAGACAAAATTTCATGAAATCTTTTAGGGTGTGTTGAGAATTCAACAGATACATCCTGCTCCCAACCCTTCTTGTGATTTAGATCCATCAAAGTACAACGCCCAAATTTGTGAGCGAAGTTTAGCAACTTCTTCAAGCCTAGTTATTTTCTCATCTACGTATACCTTGTCTGTTGTTTCCAACAGAGGTTCCTGAAAGAAGATGAGTTCTCCTTCCACTGCCAGTAGATTCACTTGAAAATTCATTTCAAAGTTTTGAGTGAGAGGTACATCAGACAAGAGAGGAGAGAAAATGTCGAAATCAGGATTGTAGGAGTAGTTTCCTAGCACGGGGAAATATGTTGACGAGGGTTCATTGAAGGCTTCTAAATCAGTGACAACATGTTTGAGATATCTTTCCTTATCAATCCTAATAATGTTGGTATATCCCTTTAGTGGCAACCAAAGTTGAGACCAATCCATGCTAAAGTATCCATTCAATTTCTCGGACCAATCTCGACTAAGTAGCAATCCATAAGCTTATCGGATATCTATTACAATGATGCCAATCACTTGCACAAACTTCGGGTGTGCAACCATCCTGATCATGACATCCTTAAGTTCCCAAATAACTTTTACCTAAGTTTTATCTAGTTGTATAATGTTCTTATCACTTTTGAGTGGAATTATGTTCAATTTATTGCAAATGGACAATGACATGACATTGGAGGATGCCCTTGAATCGACTAAACAATTATACAGGTTTCTGTTGAAGACTTCAAATGTTAAAATGAAATGTGTGACAAAATGATTTACTCTTTTGTATAAATATCAAGCATTCACATTTGGTTTGTTCTTTAAATCTTTGGGAGATGAGGCCTCAACTAGGCCAGTCCTTGTTATAGGGGCTTCTATTGACTTTAAGGTCTATAACAGAAAATCCTTTTGCTGGGGAATTCTGCACATGTCCATGACCGACACATTAGCTTTCAACTGTTACGAGGAAAATATCTCTATGGCTAGGGTAAACCACAACAGACAGGAGTGACTGTAGAAATCGACTCAATCCCAACATATGCTATATAAACTAATGTGCAAAGGAGGTAATAAAGAGGCCTACCTCATCCAAACATTTGATGATGTCCACCGTTGAGCACTTCGACCCAAAACTTTATACCTGCAACAAGTTCTCAACAAACAAGCAAAACAAGCATATAGTGATAATATAACAGGTTAGCACATTAGATAGCATAATCCATTAACATTTAAAACAAACATGCCCATGGATCATAATACATATATTTGTAAGATATAAATTGGATGGGAAAGGAGTATTTCTATTAATAAATGATCAGCAGAAGTGAAAACATTATAGACTTCTGTATCAACACGGTTCAGAACCAAGAAACCAAGTTCCTTCCAACTGGGCCTCCACCACTTCAATCCTCCACAAAAGGCAAGCTCATATAAGGGAGACAAAGAGGTTCTCCATCAATAAGGGAAGAGCTTGGGAGCTGAACACTGTGTTCAGACTTAACGGACAAAGGGATGCAGAATCAATATTGAAGTAATAATTTCTCTAGAGTAACTTTGCTCTCAAAGTTGAATTATCTCTCCTTTTCCATAGCTCGGAATTGGCTTCTTTATAGCCTTCAAAATGAAACTAAAGCACTGAGTCAGAATGTTTCCAGTATATGGAAGGCCAAGGATCAAAGATATTCTGTCGTGACATGGAAATTCGACATTTATTTTTTTATTTTCTGGCACAAATCTCGATGTATGCATGCTGTAGTGGAGCAGCCAGCGTATACACATGCTGTATAACTTGCAAGGTGCGTACAAGTGGAAAAATATTTATTTTTGTCTCTGGATTCATTAATCAGGGAAAGGAAGTCTGCATAGGGAAATGGAGTAAGTCCCTCTCTTCAATATTGCATAGGGTGAGGCAAATATTGTTCTAATATATGCCCCCTAATGTGTGAGGTCAGAGGAGTATCTGCGATGGCCGAAATACATTATAAATAACCCAGAAGTGGAGTGGTAGAGAACCAAATGGATGAACTCAATTGCTCATTACATTTTGTACCGACTTTTCATACATGGCTGCCAAGAATACACTGCAGATCCGTGTGAAAAATATGCCAAACAAGTGTCTGTGGCCATAAAATAGGCAAATATAAATGCGGTTACATGCCAATAGTTGTCATAGTCACGAACAAGGCCTAGTAAAACTAGTCTCAAAACCAATATGAGGATATTTGTATACCATGGAGTACAATATGATCTCCCATGATCACTGAAGTCATATAGGTACTAGTCCAATGAAAAGGAAGCAACAACTCAGGAAAGCTGTGGTCACATAATGATGTCTTCAAGTCTTCTATACAATCCGCCAAAGGTGAAATTCTACATCATGTGAATACAGGAGTTGAGGTCGAACATAATGAGACATCGTTTGATTACCAATCATTGATGTATACCGTTAACAAACGCAAGACAACCTACCGATAATGAAAGTAGGTATCAAGGCACCGGGTACATTCTTACAAGTGTGAATAGAGTAGTCAGTGTCGGACACCTAAAGAATCCATCGATAAAGAGACATTGATGTATTCTCAACTGTCGATGGCGAGAGAGCCTGCCACTAATGACTGCAAACCTCAAGGTACTCATAAGACTCTAGATCTCGTTTCCAGATAATGAGCTGATGTCGATGGAAAGATACCTGCTGAAAGGAGAGCATTAAGACATCTCTCATCAGTTAGCACGAGGTACAAAGCAGGAGTTTCATGATTTGGTGGGAATCAAATGAAGAACAAGTTCACGAACCATCAACCCTGTGTGTCTTTCGAGTGTGCCAATTGCAAGCGGTACATGAAAAAGACCCTTTGAATAGAAGCCAATGATGAAAACTACCGACAAAGGCGAGACCACCAATAAGGCTAATGGCATCCAAGACACTACACGAATCCTAATGTGTGAATAGATGTCTTGCTGTCGAACACAAGGGAAACCACCTAGTCAATGACCAATGATGAAATGTCGATTACTGGGTTCAAGGTTACTTACCAATGATGAAAGTAGGGCCAGGGTGCATGATAGGAATAAAGTATCATGTGATTATGAGACAAATTGATGGTATGGATGACATGCAAAGTCAAGAGTTACGAGGAGTGGCCGACAGAGGTTGATAGACTTCCTTTGAACAAGAGCATGAGACATATGGTGAACTTTGGCAGCATAGACCCAAAGATAAAACCATGAGATGTAGGAGGCATCAATGAAGTTCTCTGTAGGGACTGGAAGAGTAACCAGTCGATAGAGAAGGCTCTGTAACAAGTTCAACTTCCTAAGGTCATGCTAATCCCAAAATTATGAGGAATGGACTCAAAAAATTTGTGCTCTATTCAAAGGCGACACGACTACTGCCAAATATAATATAGTACTCCCTTCCCGACCGTATTTTTTTGTTTTTTCATAACAAACGAATGCTATGATACAGAGGAGGAAATGAGTGTCGCAAGTAAGAAAAACTAGTTCCAAAAGTGGAACGTACCTATGCTCAATGCAGGGAAGTGCATGCGGGAGATGGACACTCGGGGGATGTTCCCTCCTAGGTATAGGGTGTCAAATTGCGAAGGATATAAACAAGTCTCTGCTTGGTTAAGGATGAGAAATTGTGGAGGTAAACGGTTTATAATGCAAAGAGAGAACCGGCTATAGGCTGAATACCACAAGTAGGGTCATGAGATGCAATAAAAAATTAACGCCAAAAAATGTCCTTTTTTATGTATTTTAGTCTACTTGGTGTAAAAAAGGGTAAACTTGTGTCAAGTAAACGTCTTTTCAAATCCAATTTACGAGTGTGAAAATAACAAGTTCACTTGACGATATTTTCTATTTTTGGTAACGAGTCGGGAAAGAGCTTAACTAAGACTGATGATCTTTCAAATCCAATTTAACGAGTGTGAAAGGTACAAATCACTTGGAAATATTTTTGATTTTTTAAAGCCGAGATGGAAAAGTGCTTAATTTAACTCGTTTGGGAGTCCACGGGGTAAAAGGTCGTACATTTATGAATGAGAAATGAGGGTCAGCATAAAGTCAAGTACAAATTGTGAGGGACTCCTCGTTCTGATGAAAAAAATCTCTGCATGGGAACCAAATGCAGTGGGGGATCTAGCTAGGGCACCCATGTTTGGTAAGTCTCTACCACTTAATAATGACACGACTTTATAGCAGAGGGAATGTTCTGTGTCGCAAAAAATGGGTTCGTACCTAGGGAATACAAACCGATATTCATAGGATAATGCGAAAATGAATAATGGAATGGATACCTATCCTATATGCTGGGTAATGAATATACCGACCCAATGTGACAAATGGTCGACAAAGCACTGAAATTTGCAAGAATCCTAGGTTAAAAATGCAAAAACCAACTCGATCCACTTTGGTATTAGTCCATTAGGTGCAAAAAATGGTTTAAACTATAGAAAGTGGGTAAAAATAATTTATAAATAGTAATAAAATAAAAAATTACTATACCATTTTGATTTTTAACCCAACTAGT